>JAFFST010049840.1:2457-20321 GCA_022414735.1 Noturus placidus
ATATCCAATAAATTTCGTTCCACTTCATGATTGTGTCCCACCTGTTGTTGATTCTTCACAAAAAATTTGTTTTATATCTTTGTTTGAGGCCTGAAGTGCGGCAAAAGGTCGAAAAGTTCAAGGGGGCCGAATACTTTCGCAAGGCACTGTAAGTAACACACTGTCATATTGCTGCTTGTGCTTTGAAAATAGCGTGACTGAACGGTACCACTTTGAGGAAGCAGACAGGTGTCCACTTATTTTAGCTTTGAATGGTCTCATGTTCCTGAAATCAAAAATAAGCAGCTATTAAAGTGGATTGTGTTTTGAATTTGTGACCTAATGCAGGGCTCCAGGCGAAAAAAAATAGCCATTGGCTCCTAAACCCAAAATATTTAGGCGCCAAATCAAATTTTCAGCAGCCAAAATATAGTGTTGTCATATGACGTATGATGATGATATCATTGTTAAACGGCTACCTCACACTGCCTTTTCTTTCCCTTCTGTACTGTCTGCATTTGTTTACTCTGCCTCCCATGGTTCACACAATGTATTCTTTACATACACAATATGTGCAATGTTCAGTATATCATATTGAATCATATTACAGTAAATATTAAATGTCTAGTCATATGCTTCTTTTTTTCACTTTTTTATTCAACTATTTACAATTGGTTGTTTCCTGCTTATTCAGGCACAGAGTCCGTATCTCCCACCACAACCATGTCAATGTCACTTGACCAACCAGTGTAGTTAGGTCTGCTTCTTTTTTGCTTGCAGACAACCAGTGGTTCACACTGGGCTCTGGGTCAAACTGCTCAAGTGAGGGGCCCTCTGTACTGATCCTCACCAAGTCTTCCAGTGTTTTAACATTTAAGGAACTGCGCACTTTTGACTTTATTCTATTCTGTTGCTGAGAATCCTCTTTCGCACTGAGGTTCAGATATGGGAAGAACCAGCATCATTTCAACCAAGTGAAGAATGTTCTTAAAATCTGTGCAGAATGGCTCCTTCCTTAGCATCACTTTCCATAACTTATCTTGTATGTCTTATCCATGAACTGACCTTCCACTAATGTTTTCAGAATTCTCCATTCCCTTTGCACAGCTGTAACCTCACATCCACTATTTGTCAAGAGCTCTCTGTACCAATTCACCAATGTGTCAACCTGCTCCTCACCATAGGTAGCATCTTCTGGCCGTGCATCATGACAGAACACTGAAAATGACCTGATAACCTCTGATCCCTTTGCATGTCCATTCACCAGCATGTTTCCGAATCTTCTTTCTTGTTCTTTTACAGTAATATCAACTGTTTTATCAATGACTGCATTCAGATCATTTATAAATGTGGTATGACGTTGGGGGCCCTTAAGTTCAACATTTTGGAAGGTTATGACTGGTTGTTACTTGCAGCTGTCCATCTCTTGCTTACTGGCAGTACTTGCTGCTTCTCTGTACCTTCAGAATATTTCCCTATGTGCTGTAAGAATTCCAGAAGCTTCCCTTCTCTCAGTGGCTTTTCCTTCAACTTTTTAACTGTCTAGACAACTTTCAACAGCTGCAACCTCTTGTGGGTGGATCAAAGAATTGCTCTGAAGTGTGAGGCTGAGTTTTGAGACCTCTGAAAAAAGATCATGCAAAAAGTAACAGAAGGCAACAAAAGACAGGCTTTCCATTTGCAGCACAATGTGCTTGGCCCTTCCCTTTATGTCAGTGTTTTTGTATGTGGCTGCAAGGTGCTCCATGTGATGATGCACAGCAGTGTACTGACCCTGCCCTGTTGAATAATTTGACTGGAGGAAAACAGAGTGCCCGATAAATGTGTGGCAGCCAGCGCTGAGTTTTAACAGCTGACTGGTTTCGTACTGTACAGCCCAAATCTGCACCTATTGCCTTAAGTTCTCACTTGCTTTTTGGACTGAAGTGATAGGTTTTCCACACAAGCTGCAAGAGGTCATAGACCTTCTCAATCATTGGCACTGACCTTTTGAGTGCTTAGCATTGCCAGTTCCAGACGATGAGGTAGGCAGTGGAAGGATAGGGCATGTTCACCTATATCACCTCTGAAACTTGATCCTATTCCCCCGATGCACCCATATTAACACTTGCACCATCCGCTCCAAAAGGACTCATTTTGTGTACCCACCAGTTTGGATTTGGCGGGTCTGCATTTTCAAGCAGCAACTTGATAGTATTTAGGGTTCCTTCTGCACGACTGTGATTAAGTTCGGCCAACCCTACTAGACGGGTCACAGCTGTTCCATCAGATAAGTGCCTACAGTATACAATAACATTGTCTTTTCCTGAGACATCTGTGGCACAATTACTTATAACAGAGATGTAATTTGCTTGTAAACTCTCCTCCAGCACACTGCTTTTCAATTCATCTACAATGCACCCTACAAACTCTGCACATGCTGTATCATTGTCATATGTCTTTGAAACATCCATACCATTCTTCATCAATAGAATCTTGTGAGCTAAACTTTGTGAATGGTATTTCTTCCACTGCAATCATGTAGGCTGCATTGAATTTTATTTTCAATTCCCTCATCTCTTTTTCTGCGACTTTATCGCTAGCACGTTGCACTACTTTCACAATTGGGGTAGCACGAGGTGCAGACCTAGCAATGACACGTTCTTATGTTTTTTACTGTCACCACGCTTCACGGTTTCTTTTTTAAAATGACTCAAACCGGTAATGAACTCTGTTTTACCAGCAATATGTTGTCCTGCTTTAGCACAAAAGGTGCAGTACATCTTCCCTTTATCATAACACAACCAGGTGAACTCTTGTAGCCAAGCTGATTTAAACGGTCTTGTCAGGACGGGAGCCGCAGGGACGGGAGAAAAAGACTCGACTCGATGTGCTTGGCTATCATCATCTGTAAAAGATTGCACACCGATTGAAACGGGCTGGGATGACTCAAATGTCACTTGAGTTGGTCTCAACATTGTCGGCATCTGATGTAGCGGAGGCAGGGTTTGGACGAGCAGGGAATGAGAAAAAGTCTGATATTTTTCTTTTGCGCATTTTGTTTTCTTGTCAGCCGGATAACGTTAGTTAACTACGCAGTTAGCTCGCCTACATATAAATCCTAATTCCAACGGACTAAACCACAGCAAACTAAATTAAACACCTTCAGTAAAGTTTACACTTCCAACTTTTTAACCCGATAGACGTGACATTAAAGCTGTTTCTGTTCATCCACACAGCCGACGCTTCAACCCCTGCAGGACAAGCGTGCAGAGTTTATTTACTGGAAACCAGACAGGAGTGCACGCGATAGGGCAGGTACATGCATGCACGAGGAGATGAGAGTTCAGTAGCCTAACACAAGAAGACGTATCGTAATTCCTATTTAATTTGTTTTAAAATGTTGTTTGTGGGTAACGGTGGCCACTGGCGACTGGCAGAAAAAACTTGGTCACAAAATTAAAAAGTTAATCGCATTGGTGACCATTTTAGTCGCCATCTGGAGCCCTGTAATGCTGTGCCAACTTTGAATATGTACTTAGTGTTCGTGTCAATGGCACGTTCACCTGTTTCCCTGGCACTGTGCTGTTTGTGTGTATCAGTCAGTCATCAATGACTGGAGCGAAAGAAAAGTGTGTACGTGCATATTTCTTTTTTTAAAGCTCTTTTCCTAAATACACTTGGTTCCTTTCTGTTTCCCTTCTTTACATTTTCCTCCTTTCCATAAACAACAGGGCTGATTTCCAGGGTTTTTAACGTTAACTTTGAGCATTTCTTCCTTTGTGTGTTGAACTCTTGAAATAGTGTATCTTGTAATTCTGTACTTTAACTTTACATGTTTGTCCTTTTCTTTACTTCCTTACCCGAATTACATCACTGTACAATGTCACAAAGGTGCAGTTATAACATCATCACTGTGAAGTCATGGAGGCTTCCTGGGTTTTTTTATTTTTTTTATGAGTAACTGAATATGAGGCAATAAGCCCGGGTGAAATAAAGGCGTAGAAAGGAAGTGACGGCCTTGTTGCTGTTTTTTTAATGAATGGGGTAGGAGATACCAGGTTAGTTCTATCTGGAACTTCCCAATGCATCGCCAGTTACCAAATGGTATTTAGGTCAGTGCCTATTATCATCTGTAATTAATCACAGATGACAAGTTGCCAAAAACACTTACAAGGAGCTAAGTATTAACAGCAGTGATTAATTATTTAGTTCTTTATTTATTCAAGTTTAAGCAAAGAATGTCTGAAACTAACAATTATTTTATTAATCGATTAGTTGGCCAGTTTTTATTTTCTGTATTAAAATTTTTTCATATTCTGCCCAATGATGTCCCTCAAACACTGTGCAATCTGAAGGCTATGAAAAAGGTATTACATGTATCTATGTGGGCTATACTATACATTGTGCAAAGGATTTTTTAAAATATTAAAATTATAAAACAAAACACAACTTAGTGTCCATAAGCGTTAAGCAGAAGTTAAGTCACTATATTAAAATTGCTTAAAAAAAGAAAAACATAAAGCACAATCATAGTGTTAACTGGTAAGAGGTTGAATGTTCTGCTGTAACACACAGATTCACTCATCTGAACACAGTAACAGGTTCCTTTTTTCAGTAAATGTATGACACTTCTTACATTTATATACAATTTTATGTTAACTCCATTACAGTTACTGCTCTCATAAAAGCACAATTACTTTTGTTTCTAAATATCCAGTTCTTGCGCTTCCTTTCTAAAAATAGCTCTGTTCATTGCTTCTATGTTTGGCAAAGGTGCTCTTCCTGCCTTCGGGTTGCATAACCTAAAAGGAATTTCTATCTGGTAAGTGAGTGCTGGCTGAACTGAGTTTCCCTCTCAGGAGACCCACTCTGCATTTTTTTCTATATGCTTTCATGTTGAGCGACTTGAAGTCATTAGTTGCCTATAGGATTGTTTGGACAAGGGGAAATCCTCACTTGACCCTGTTCCTTTAAACAGACTTCCCCTTAATTATGAGTTACACAGTCACTTTTTTTAACAGATATAAAAGACAGTACGAACTACATCTTTATTTTCTTCCTTGTTGAGGATGCAGTCATTGTTAAGGGTCCAGAGATACAATTATATTTTTAGAGATCTTCACAATACGGGCAATCGGCCGATAATTAATTAATTTAAAAACATCCAATGATCAGGGCCGATTATATCCTGTCAATAAGAAGAGGGCAGAAAAACACATCGATTTTGTGCTGTGTGTAAAGATGATGTCTCTTGTGTGGAATGATGATACAACTGCAATTTGTAAGCCCTGCACTGCAAAAATTTTATACCGGACACTGCAACAGTGAACCTGGAGTTTCGGCGTTGAGTCTAATTATTTTTTGCCGCACTGCTCAAGCTGAATTAAATGGCCAGTGTGCCGTTGAAAGATTTAAATGAAGATGACTTCACAAAGTATATATTGCACAGAAAAATATATTTGTAGAAGTAGTATATTTAATATCCAGTTAATGTTAATATAATAAAAGTTTATATCATATATTACCAGTTTAATGTTCAATGAATACCGTATTTTCCGCACTATAAGGCGCACCTAAAAGCCTTAAATTTTCTCAAAAATCGGCCGTGCGCCTTATGTGTGGACTGAGTTCCAAAATATGTAAAAATGTTGTGCGGCTTTGATTGGCGTAACAACCGTATGTGCCTTATAACACGGTGCACCTTATTTATTGGTCAAGTACAGAAATAGACCCCGTAATTGAGACTGCGCCTTATAGTGCAGAAAATACGGTAAGTAGAAATGCTTTTGTTTGTGGTGAGTGTATGGGAGACTAACAGGAGGTTTTTTTTTTTTTAGAATTCAATGTTAATATGAATTAATAACTTCAGTAAGTTAAGAAATCTTACTTTAATCTTCAAAATTTAGTGAACGTGTTAATGTTAATATGATTAATGTGTTTTCTGTGAACAGTTACTGTGAAACAACTTGTTGAAATAGAGAACTTTATTTGCATTTCCTTCAGAACTGTGGAATTTATTATTATTCTTCTTCTTATTATTATTATTAATTTAAAAGAAGACATAAAAGGCAGAACTATTGGTATCGGGTATCGGCTGAGAAATTTAGTATCGGTGCATCGCATTTATTTGTTTGTTTGTTTGTTTTAATAAAGGTAGCCCATACATGAGTCCTGGGTCATATCACTAACAAACATGTCCTGGATGATGTCCCATGCATTCAAATGTTGTTGTGCCATTTATATCTGGTGGTATAAATTTGTCATATTAACCTTACTAATAAATGACAACAAAAATGGCATCTGGTATAATCTGTTGTAAGATCAGATTCTGTCCAAGTAAGTTTGTGAACTGTATACATCACTCTAATGACACCCTAATATTCAAGTAAAATTTTGTAAAATAATGAATATTATGCAATAGTATCTATCAAATTTTCCTTGTTGTCTGTTTCTTTATCAAGAACCTGCATTGCAATGTAATGTAATCATTTCCCCTATTGTGTGGAGAATAACTGAGCTATTACTTCATCGCTGCCCAACATAAACAATCTCTTCTTAGACAAACTTGCAATAAACAATGCGTTACTGGTATCTGCTAGTGGCAGTGATCTGGATGCGTTCCTTTCAAATAAATTTGGTGAATGTGGAAAAACAACTTCAACACAACTATGTATGTGGGAGTGTGTGTATATACGTCACTGTCACATGGTTGGTGCAAGGGAATGATTTTGTATAATCGAGCAGAGAAACTCTGGAAGGTTCTGGAAATACGACCTTGGCTTGTGTTAGTTGTAAAGCAGTGCATTTGTCAAGTGGCATATGCATCGCTGTGATTTAGCACTTCTGTCCTATGGTCACAACCAGCAATTGCCCAGTAATTGTAGTGAAAAACAAAAGCCTGAAAATTACCCTGTACTCATTACTTTTCTCAAGAGGGCCAATGGAGTTGCAGCCAAAGAAGGAGACAGTGCCCATGGTGAAGCGGCCAGATGAATGGAAGGACCCCTGGCGCAGGTCAAAGTCTCCAAGACGGAGACCCGGCCTCATGGGGTCTCCAACCCGTGGACGCAGGCGGCATAGGCCCTCAGGCTCGTCTGTGTCACTCTCTAACACATCGCGGTAATGTTTAATATTATCACTTAAATTGCACATTGTATTATGGGCTGTGATATGGATACTAAGTGAAATTGAGTACTAACTGAATGGTATTTTCATAGATCATCATCGCGGTCTTCATCATACACAGGTTCCGGTTCCTCTCGCTCGAGGTCACGGTCTTCATCTCTCAGCTCTTATTCCACCCACTCCTCCCAACATAGCTCTTTTACAGGCAGCCGTTCCAGGCAAGAATCTCACATCCATCCATACACACACACACATACACACACACACAGATGAATGCACCAAATATACAGTACACTGGAGGGTCAGGTTGCCTGTATTTCATTCTTTTATTTTTATTTTTTGAATGGGAAAGGAAACTACATGAAATTGCTTTTCTTTAACCAGTGGCATGTGGTCTCTGTTAAACACTTTTCTTAAACCATTATTATTAACTTTCCCCTTTTTTTTTTTAATTTTCCTTCTTTTTTTTTTTCTTCCTTTTTGAAGATCGAGATCCTACTCATCATCTCCCTCCCCTACGCCTTCTGCCCAGAGAAACGCAGGCAAGAATAAAGCAGAGCAGCCTCCTGGACCAGTGAAAGGGTACATGTACACACCACCATTACTATTACACCATTACGGCGGCTGTGGCTCAGTGGGTAGAGCGGGTTGTCCACTAATCCACTAATCGTGGGGTTGGTGGTTCGAATCCCGGCCCGGGTGATCCCATGCCGAAGTGTCCTTGGGCAAGACACTGAACCCTAAGTTGCCCCCGATGGCAAGCTAGCACCTTGCATGCAGCTCTGCTACCATTGGTGTGTGAGTGTGTCTCATCTGTAAGTCGCTTTGGATAAAAGCGTCTGCTAAATGAATAAAATGTAAATGTAAAATGTACTATGCACCTAATACAATCATACACACTAACTCATTTATAGATACATTACTCACACTCTATCACAATTTGCTTATAGTAATTAGTCTAATGGTACCACTGAATTAAAAAACAAAACTTTGCTTTGGGAGGGTTTGCTAGCTAGCAAGGGAATAAAGAGGACGTATCAACCACTTTGAATATGTATCAGTTAACCAATTTAGGCATATCAATAAGCCTAATTAAAGTCCATGCTGAAATCTCTTTAGAACTAGCAGCACTGCCAAGGAACGTTTGTTTACTGCATGCAAACAAAAGTCTGTTCTCCTCTTTAAGCCACCCGCCAAAGCCTGGTACACTGCCCCCCCCTCGCAGGGACAAGGGCCCCTCCAAGAAGATACCCAGTCCCTCATTGCCAGGCAAACCTCTGAAAACTGTGGAAGGAGTTAAACCCCCCAACCTCCGTGATGTGGGCAGACCAGCTGCACCAAGAGAACCAGCAAAACCACCCAATGTGAGGGAGGGCCGCAGGAAAGACCGGCAGCCACAGGATCCTCGCAGGTAGAGAGAGAGCGTGTGTGTGTATGTGCGTTTGGGTGGGTAGTGAGAAACTGACACAGAGGCATAGAATCCTTATTTACTTTGACACATTTTGAAACATCTTTTCATTAACTCATTTGAATTTGCAAATTAGATGGAATTACAAATTGAAAGGGGAAAAACAAACAAAGTTTCTGTATGTGTGAACTGTGTGATTTATGGGTGCATTTGCATGACTCCAGTGTGTCAGTATCCAGAAAAGACAGAGGTCTGTTTGTGTATGTAGGGGTATGTGTGGGAGTGTGAGATGTGGAATACCCTATGTGGGAATTATGGTGGACTCTGAGGGGGGAAATCACACGTCTCTCCTGGCTTTCCTGAACTCTGGTATAAATGAGCTTTTGTTGACAAAGTAACTATTATCTGTCATATAACCTTTGACTGAGACTTCCCTAAGGGAACTCCTGAGTCCCATGCCATGATGATGACCGTCATGTCTGTCTTCTCACTCCTTTTTTTTTTTTTTTTTTTAGTATTTTAGTTTAGAACACTTATCTAAATTATTATAATTATTATTTATAGATGTATTATATATTACAGATATTATTTTGAATTCTGATCATATCCTGACCATAGTCTCTACACCTACCTTCTTAAACTTCAATTAAATTAATGTATTAAATTATATATAATCAGTTAGACTTATGAGAATGCAGGAAAGTTATTGTATGTTGTTTCCCTGTAGGTAGTTTCACACTATCTTCCTTGTGCAAAATTCTATTGGCTTCATGCCATTAAAAGTAATGTTTTTTTTTTTTGGTTCTCCATTTTTTAATAAAAATATCCCCTGTCATTATCTGCAAATAAGAGTGATTACTTAAAAGTAATCATGCATAGCTGGAATCGCATGGTACTTGAGTCCTTTACTGAGAATATATCACAATTTTTGTAATATATACACTACTGTTCAAAGGTTTAGATACGATCATTATTTATTTATTTATTATTATTTTTTTAATTCCACATTTTAGTATGATAACAAAGTCATCAAAACTCTGAAACAACGGGAATTATGTTGACAAAAAAAAAAAATCCAAAAATAAATCAAAATATTTTAGCATCTTCAAAGTAGACACCCTTTTTGCCTAGAATTTCCAGACATGTATTCTTGACATTTTCTCAAACGATTTCTTGAGGAATTTCCCTGAGATGCTTTTTAAACAGTATTCAAGGAGTTCCCACCTATACTGGACACTTACTGGCTGCTTTTCTGAATAATTCGCTTCAAGTCATTAGTTTTCTAATGAAAGAAACCAATATGTAGGCATGTTTTTGTCTACAACCCCGATTTCAAACATTTGAAGCCTTCAGATCAAAAGATTTTTAAGATAATGAGAAACATTTCAGTCAAGTGTTTCCAAACTTTTGATCAGTAGTGTAATTTGACATCTGACTTGGACCTAAGCTTATGTGACTCTGACTCGGTGTTACTTGCTCTGATATATAAATAGGCTTCTTAAATGGTTTTCTTCAACATTTCATAACATTACTTGAACTACGCTATTACAAATTAAGTTCAACTGCTGTGTGATTTAAGGAAACATCATCTCCCAGATCATAATTTATGTAGATATGGAGTATATACAGTACACCAAAACCATTTTTCATATCCCAGTTTGTTAGGATACTGGCGACAGTATAGGTTCGGTTATAATACGGTACAACCGAGAAGAGAGGGTTAGGGGCTCCACAGTGGCAGATTGGTTGTGCTTTGGCTTAACTTGTGACCTTTTAATCAGTTGCCCAGATCCTTTAATAATTGAGCCACTGCCCTATTGGACGGGACTTGACATGGGGCCTTTGGATGCGATGATGATGATGGTATTTGGTCACAATTTGGACTGTTAGTCTCAGTTTCAGATGTTCTACTCACATACATTGTTTTGTACAGTTTTCTGCAATCTTGATCACTGCTCTTTTGTGTATGCACATTTCCTTGCAAGAAGCAAGAGACTGATGCGTACATTTTTGCAGATGAAGCAAATTCACACCATTTCTCTCCATCTCTCTCTCTCTCTCCTCTCACACACACACCCTTCCTCTCACTCTCTCTCTCACAGGAGGACATTAAGTGGTAGTGTAAGTGGCAGCGGCAGCAGTTTTTCAGGCTCAAGCTCTCACTCCAGGTCTCGATCTTCTTCCGCTTCTCATTCTCGCTCTCAGTCTGGATCCCACAAGTCCAGGTGCAGACTGCTAAAATCACTGCACATTTAACTTGTCCCCTATAACTCAGTGCTCAGATAAGTAACTGTGTGTGTGTTCGTTCATGTTGCAGGTCTCTGTCAGTGAGCAGTGTGTCATCAGTGTCATCTGCCTCCTCCAGCAGCAGCTCAGTGCGCAGTGCTGATTCTGATGATATGTACGCTGACCTGGCCAGCCCTGTGTCCTCAGCTAGCTCCCATTCACCCACTCCAGGTCACACGCGCAAGGAGAGAGGTATCCCACGAGACAGGGATGCCAATAAAGACAGAGGTAGTAGAGGTAGACTGACATACTTGCACTCAATGAACGATGCAATGCTGTCATTCTATAATGTGATTAATGTAGTTCTCTGTGCTCTGATTTCTTTTTAAACTTTGTTTGTCCAGCTTTGGTCCTGGAGCCAAACAAGTCTAAATTAAATTGGTCTTGGCCAAGACTGATTTTAAAGGGAGCTTTGATTTATTTAGATTTTTACTTTTTACTTGCAGCACCTGTTTGTTAAATTCATAATTAAACCTCTATGGAGGTAAATCTCCAGAATACAGTGGGGGGGGTTATTATTGGACATGTCAACATTCT
Source organism: Noturus placidus (assembly GCA_022414735.1). NCBI lineage: Eukaryota > Metazoa > Chordata > Actinopteri > Siluriformes > Ictaluridae > Noturus > Noturus placidus. Next base: position 13,775 of record JAFFST010049840.1, read on the forward strand.
TTTTTCCTGTGTCGTTCCTCTTTATTACACACAACTTCATTTATGGACTTAAATGTTGTGAATTCTTTATATTTCCGGAATTCTTGAGTTGATACTGATGTCTGGTGAAAATTTAATGTGAATAACCTCATTGGAAATATATTTACTGAAAAATGTTGGCTCGTCTAATACTTTTTCCCCCACTGTAAACTTCAACAGCCTAGGTGCATACTGTAGCTGCATTTTGGCTGAGAGAACCTTTTGCTAAAGATAATAATCAGTGTTCAAAGTATCATTAGTGTCATATCACTGAAACCGATCAGAATTTTGTTAGCAAATGCACAATAACAGCTTTTATGGATAGCTCTGCTTGTTGACGTGTGGTGCTTCACAGGTTGCATTGTGTTCTGTGTAGGAAAGCCCACAAAGAAAGATGAGACCTTTAAAGATGAAAGGAATGAAAGGAAAAGGGTTGATCAGTCTGGCATCCCACCCAAAGCTGACTCGGGCATGCCCAGATCTGCGCCTGGCAACCGAGGGCACCCGATGAACGCACCACCTATGGGTCCTGCAGGGGGGTATGGCTCACATAAGGACATCAAACTCACTTTACTCAACAAGGTAGCTGCTTACCTTAAGATTATTTTTATATTCTTTAATTTAAAAAGCAACCAAGCAACCACCATTTTTTTTCCCTCTCTTGCATATGTAGCAACAAGCAGACAGAAGCAATAGAAAAAGGTACTTCCCTGCAGACAAAGATAGACCAACATCTCCTCTCAACAAGAGAATGGCACTGTCTCCTGATAGAGGTGAGAGGTTGCTTGACATTAATGTATAAAGGTCTTTTACTAGGAAAAACCAGTGTAGAAATCCAGTCTGTAAAATTACGTTTGTCAGACACGTGCATGTGCATGCTTGTTAATGAGGATTTCCAGAAGGAAATCCTGCCTAGGAGAAACATCACCTTGGTCAGCAGTTTCAGTTCATGTTAGTGGGAGGCCACACAACACCACACTTCACTTGATGAGGTGGTTATCTAAAGGATCTAATCTTATATTTCATAGGTCGAGACAGGAGGCCTGGACGTTCCCCACTTTCACCTAGAATGGACCGGCCCAGAGGTCAGGGCCCACGGCCTATGCCACCACAGGGAGACAGGTTTGTACTAATGCTTTTGCTTAATGGTTCCATTGTTGTTGTTCCTTATTCTCTACTTAAATCAGTAAATTCCTTTCCATATGGGCTGATTTCACAGTTAACAGCCCTTCTATACATCAGCAGATTTCCATTGGCTTCCTCTAACCTTCAACTGCATCTAAAACTGCTTCACATGTCAACTTCTGTACTTTACAGTCTATGATCTTTTATTTCTCAATAACAAATTAATTATTTTTTAATCTCATTTACAATTCCAACATTATCCCCTGGCTTGACTGCGTATTCCAGAAAAGCAGATTGTGCACCCTAATTGTGGCTGCTTTATAAAATTCCCAGTGTAGGGAAAAGTTTGTATCTTCCTTAACATTTGTTTAAAAAAAAACAAGAAACATTGGACCAAGGTCAGCAGAAATTATGCAATAACGATCAATAAATAATAATTTTTCCCCTCCTGGAAAATCTCATGATTATTCATGGTATTTCAAGATATTCTGCTCTGCATCGATCATGGTTTGAAGAAAATATTTGCTGCGTCTCCAGCCTTTGTTTAGAAAGCGTCTCATTATTAAAATGGGAAACCCCAGGATGTATACACTCTGCACGGACAGTACACACAATCCTGATGACGCACACTGTATAGGAGGGAAGTGGTCATCAAAGACAAAGAAATTGAATGCAAAAACAAAATACCTGTTTTGTTTGGTTAACTTCACTTCTTTTTTTTCTTCTTCCTCCTCCTGCCACATACATGCTTTGTCACGAATATAACCTCTAGCTGCATAGGTTTTGATTGAATATAATACTATACAATTTTTATATGGGGCGGCTGTGGCTCAGTTGGTAGAGCGGGTTGTCCACTAATCGTAGGGTTGGAGGTTCGATTCCTGGCCCCGCATGACTCCACATGCCGAAGTGTCCTTGAGCAAGACACTGAACCCCAAGTTGCTTCCGATGGTTAGTGCCTTGCATTGCAGCTCTGCTACCATTGGTGTGTGTGTGAATGGGTGAATGAGAGACAGTGTAAAGCGCTTTGGATAAAAGCGCTAAGTAAGTGCGCCATTTACCATTTACATATGTTTGTGCGTTTGAACTATTGGATAGGACCTAAATGTCAGCCGTGTTGATATTTCCTCGTACCTAAAATAGTTACAAAATGCTTTTCATTTTTTTTCCTCATTTTTCAATGCTTTTCTATTTTCTTATTTAATAAGTGCATTAAAAACAATTGTGTTTATTTAAAATTGCATCTGTAGCTCCTTAACTATATACTGCATCAGAGAGTGCTGCTTGGTTTAAGGGGCTGATTATTATGAAGTGTAAGACCTCTCATCACTCTCTGCCCAGTCCGTATCACTCGCACAGTGCTTCTTTCAGCTGTTGCTGTGCTAGGTAATACATCACTTAGGTTTTGTGCAAATTCTGTGTGCGTCTCTTCACATCAGAGTCAAATTAACATGCACGCTTATATATAAGAAGACATTATATATGTTATACATTGTGCAGCAGTGTTAAATATACATATCTGAATTTCAGACTCTGAAGTCATTTTTAATAGAGATGAGACATTTTTGTAAACATTTTAAGCACTGTTAGCACTGTACAGCTGTACATAATACTTTACAGCGTTTGTAAAAGTTCTCGCATTCTGACTGCTTCAATAAAATATTTCCCCAGATGACAACTCTCATCTTTGTGGTATTACAGGTTCAGTAAAGAGAGAATTTATTTGATTCAGACCAACCTCCAACCAATCAGGATCAGAAGCAGATACTACAGAGACGGGATTAAAATTTCACTACAGCTACCTTGTATTCGTATTGTTGGCATTTCCTATAATTACGGATAGAACAGCGTTTACTGCAGAAGCACTATAAAGTTAGCAGGCTGGTGTAAAGTTATCAAATCCTCTTTTTTTTTTTTTTTTTTTTTACAAGCATACCAGTTTTAGTAGAGTGCTTCCTTGAGTATTTTTTTCTGCTTTACCACAGAAAAAAAATACTGAGTATGTATTTAACAAAGGTGTGTGTGTATATTTGTTCAAAGATTAAATACAATTTAAAGACCTAATTTTGTTTCCTAATGACTCATGGTTGCGTCTTTTGATCCTACAGGAAGCGTCCCCAATCCCCACCACCCAAGTCTTCTGGGAAAGGTCTCGCAGCATCAGCTGGTAAATCTCCAGCCCCTACACCAGGCTCGAGCTCAGGCAAACCCAGCAGCACACTCTCCCGCCGTGAGGAGCTGCTGAAGCAGCTGAAGGCCGTGGAAGATGCCATCGCCCGCAAGAGGGCTAAAATCCCGGGGAAATGAGGAATAGGCCAGAACCTGCAACATCTGGTTTCCAAGCCATCAGTCAACGAGGACACCCGGCGTTGTTTAGAAGTGGATAAAAACGGTCATTGTGTTTAAAATCGCAGATGTCTAAGTAGCTCACGGTGACTGCTGCTGCATTATTCACACATTTCGCCCTCAGCGAGAGGTTGTCTACATTTTATATTGATGTGATATTGTAGTGGGGTGACAGTTCACTCTTAATCTGTTATTGCAAGAAGATGGAAGCTTTACTGTAGTGTCTCTATGCTGAGAAAAATTTACTATTAAGTTCTTTCTCTCCCTCTGTCTCGCTCCATTTCGCGCACTCTCCCTCTTTATTCACTTTTTGTTAATAGTCTGTATCATAGTCTTTTGATCAAAGACTAAAGATTTTGATCATCAAGAAGGACTGCCTTACTAAGGGTGACTGCTTTTGTGCACACACCTTTTGGCTAGCTAAAGTTTTGACACTCTGAAGACCTCTAGGTTGCAGTGTTCCCATCTTAACCAATGAGCTCTCTCCAGTCCTGTATGTTAAGCATTTCCTGACCGTCTTCTGTTTCTGACTGTGTACAAATATTATAAGCCAGTTGAGGAAACGCACCTCTTTAAAGTGTATAAAACTAGAGAACAAATGACAGTGATGTGATGTATTGCTTTTATAAGATTGCATTGGTTTTTGTTCCCCTAGCTCTTCAATTGTGTATTTTATTTTGTTCCTTATTTTTAGATGAGTGTGAGAGTTTGTCTTTGGGACATTATGCGATGGGGAAGAATAATATCTTGCTTTTTGTGACAGAGAAAGCTTCTAAATAAACTATTTTGATAAAGAGAATCCTCGCATGACTTTTCATGCTTGTTTATCCATGGAAAGTATGCAAATGAATAGTTAGGCTAAAATACAGTGGATGACTACACTTCAACAGCCAACACAGTGTTTAAATCTCTTAAATGGGATGATATTACACCTGCAGTTAGTCCGGGTAAGAATGTGAACTAATAAGAAATTTCTACCTAGTGAAAGTATGCCACTGTAGCCTGAAAATGCTGATGAGTACCTAGGAATGTTGGTGCACGTGTTGTCTACTGTATGTATCATCAGAATTTAGATGAGAGCCAATGGGAAAATCACCAAATTCCCTGTTTGGTTGTGAGAGCAAGCAGCCAGGATGATATTGATTAATACACTTTGCTGTGATTTCCATAATCACGTTCTGGCAAGTTGCCAAGATGTTATAGAAAACAGCAAGGATGCGCTTAGAAATAAATACAACAGATCTACTACTTGGTTAAAATGATAACCTTTAAATCATAGTTTGTCCGTGAACACTACAATAATGTTTCCAATCACCGAGAGGTCCTGGTAGAAGCCCTTTAGGAGGCCTAGATCTCTTATAAGAGTGTAGAAAATAAGTCAAACCCAATGTTTGTTTGTAATGTATTTGGTCATCAGTTGGAGTGGACGTCAAATGTTTTTTTAGCACAGGACCATACAAGAATTTCCTTCGGGATCAGTAAAGTTGGTCTGCTCTTACCTTCTCTATAAATGTGGGTAAGCAATTCTACCTAGGGATTTGCCAAGGCTTTTGGTAAGGCCAATGTGTAATGGGGAAATAATTTGAAGCCATAAGGAAACAGATTGGGGTGCCATCTGAGGATGAGGGAAGGCAGAATGGGGTAACCATAGCAAAATATTAAATACCTAACATCAAACAACAGATCACTACAGGTGATCAAGATGTGATGCACGTATATCAAAATTCGCCCATCACAAGTAATCTAGACATCTAACCAGTAGCCCAGAGCAAGGCTACTGGTTTTGGATTGAGTTCACTAAAATGAATCTTTAATTCCCTTTTGAGAATAATTGTAAAGTTTTTAACATTAATTCAGCTTCATAACTTGTTGAAATTGCAACCATGATGTAAAAAAAAAAACAATGTAAACGTTTTGAAGGTGACAACACTGAATAATAAAAATAAATGATATATTAAAAAATCTTTTTGCTTGTTTTCTTCAAATGAACATATTTCACATGCAATTACCATTTTAGCCATTTCCTTGTCTAATAAATAAACCGATAAACAATCCTAAATGCTGCGCTATTGAAATCGAGCTATGTTTGGGGGTGGAGGGGAAGAGGAAACTAAAGTATTTTATTTCCATTTCCTCATTCTTTGGATTTTCCCAAATGAGCCGATATATTGCTCGACTACTTATAGCTGTGGATCACTCAGCAATTTGATGTGGACTAACAGGCCAAACTAAACATGTGGGTAAGTACTGTAGTCTATAATCTAGTGTTTGTATTTATTTATTTATTTATTTATTTATTATTTCTTCAGTGCAACATGACTGATATTGCCCTTGGTAGATGTATTTATTATGTGAATAGGTATAAACTTTGAATGAAACATAGTAATTATGTTGAATTTTAGATGGATCATGCTGTCATTCTTTTCCAGTCTTCTCTGATAGTGGGAGTTGTACTCCTTTTCCTCACGGATGCTCTGGCAGTGCAGAAGCATAAAGGCTGTTTGACTCGAGCTGAACTGGATAGCCAATCAAAGAGATTACTGCGGAGGACGGGCAGACACACTGAACACAGAGCTGTACATGCTGTATCCTCCCCGTCCTGTTCCGATTTCACACACTGGGTCTTCTCATCTGATCTGAAGAATCGGTCGCTGTCTCCTTGGCGATCAAGGTGAGAATCATTTCCTAAACTGCTCCCCTAAGCTGATCATCCGTCCGCATATTGATTCTGGCGCATGTTTAATTCCCTTTCCCATTTTCTTTACGTGCAAATAGTGGCTGAGGTTGCTTTTCCGACCAGGGAATGTAGTCTGATTTCTACACTAAAGGGTTAAATGTTGCATGTATCATTGCACACCGCTCTGTTTGGTAGCCATGGGAGCAACCACGCAGTCTTTGGAGGGGTTGTGCCCACCTATGTTGAGGAAATACCAATCTATCCCCCCAATATACAGTACAAAATATTTCCTATATGTCCCTATTTAATGAACCCTGCCAACGGATCTGTCTTTTCTTCATCTATTCTATTTATTTATGTCTATTCCTTTTTAATATCTTT
>JAFFST010049840.1:20786-44105 GCA_022414735.1 Noturus placidus
TAACATGGTTACGCCCTTGATAGTAGGTAACCTTATTTTAGTATAGAAGGCATCATACCATGGTTTGGTTTGTTCTTAACAACGTCAATTAACTGTTTATATTTGCACACACACGAAGTAGGCTAGGCCAACGTCACTTCCGGTTTTTGACCATTAACGTTACATTCACGTGCACATCCTCGCGCCTAGTTCATTGGACCCCCCCATGTCAATACCATGGTTCCGCCCTTGTTGGCAGCCTACTACTTAAAGACAGAACGCATGTTGCGCTTTCTCTGTTCATCCCAATCGGAGTTCAGTTGATTTGGTTTGGTTTGGTTTAGTTTTACACTGCACGGAATTCAATAAAACCAAAAGAAAGACGTTGGCAGGGGGCGTGTACATCTGAAAACACTCCTCACTCGAGCCTCATTCACTGGTCAGAAATATGGGGGCACAATAATAATAAAAGGTAAACAAACATTTGGCAAGTGTGCATAGAAATGACAAATCTTCATAAAACTAAAGCACACGTAGGAGTACTGTGTGTCCTGTTGTCCTGCTGATATGTTTTATATAATATACGAAGAAGCGTGAATTTATGGACGCGCAAAGGCGCATGCGCAGAAACACTGGTACGACCGGACCTTTCGACAGGTTGGGTAGTTTACTGTCACAGCACCGGTGCTACATAAATTAGACTGCTGGATAATTATAACCTAGAGATTATTACCTTTAAATACCTTTGTGTTTCGCAGCCAGGGTTTATTTATTGTTTTTGTTCGTGTTCTGGTTTAGTGTAGCAGCTCGACAGGAAATGTCGGTGTGGGTGGGTCGATTCTGAGCTGAATCACAATCCAAACTCGTTAGAAGTCTCGTGGAATAGGACCAAGGAAAACTGGTATGATTGGCCTGTTAGTTTTAACAGGTGAGAATACCACATTTGTGACAGGCCAGAACAACCAGTGAGTGAGAGAGAGAGTGAGTGAGAGAGTGTGAAAGTAAGAGTGAGCGAGAGTGAGTGACATACAAAGTGTGTGAGTGAAAGAGTGAGTGTGAGAGAAAGAGTCAGTGAGTGGGAGAGTGAGAGCGAGTGAGTGTGAAAGAAAGAGTGAGCGAGTGACAGTGTGTGAGAGAGTGAGTGTGAAAGAAAGAGTGAGAGAGTGAGTGACAAAGTGTGTGTGTGAGAGTAAGTGTGAAAGAAAGAGTGAGCGAGTGAGTGACAGAGAAAGTGTGTGAGAGAGAGTGAGTGTGAAAGAGCGCGTGAGTGACAGAGAAAGTGTGTGACAGAGAAAGTGTGTGAAAAAGAGTGAGCGAGTGAGTGACAGAGAACGTGTGTGAGAGAGTGTGTGAAAGAGTGAGTGAGTGACAGTGTGTGAGAGTGAGTGTGAAAGAAAGAGTGAGCAAGTGAGTGACAGAAAGTGAGTGTGAAAGAAAGAGTGAGTGAGTGAGTGACAGTGTGAGAGAGTGAGTGTGAAAGAAAAAGTGAGCGAGTGAGTGACAAAGTGTGTAAGAGAGTGAAAGAGTGAGTGAGTGACAGTGTGTGTGTGTGAGTGAGTGTGAAAGAGTGAGCGACAATGTGTGAGAGTGAAAGAGTGAGTGTGAGAGAGTCAGTGAGTGAGAGCGAGTGAGTGTGAAAGAAAGAGCGAGTGAGTGACAGTGTGTGTGAGTGAAAGAGCGAGTGAGTGAGTGACAGTGTGTGAGAGTGAGTGTGAAAGAGCGAGCGAGTGAGTGAGTGACAGTATGTGAGAGAGTGAGTGTGAAAGAAAGAGTGAGTGAGTGACAGTGTGTGTGAGTGTGAAAGAGCGAGTGAGTGAGTGACAGTGTGTGAGTGAGTGACAGTATGTGAGAGAGTGAGTGTGAAAGAAAGAGTGAGTGACAGAGAAAGTGTGTGTGAGAGAGCGTGAAAGAGTGAGTGAGTGTGAGAGAAAGAAAGTGAGTAACAGAGTGAGTGAGAGAGCATGACAGAGGTTGAGAGAGTGAGAGAGATTCTCTGAATCGCCCCAAATGCAGAAAATAAATAGTCGAAAATAAAGCTGGATGTGGTACATATAATGTTAATTCATAATAATTAGAATAATAATACTAGTAACAATAATGATAGTAAATAATGCTAATAATAGGAATAACAATGATGATGGTTAATAATAATAATAATAATAATAATAATAATAATAATAATAATAAATAACAACAATAATAATTATCATCATCATCATCAGGTTATTTATATAATTATCTGAGCTTGTGTTTACCTCTGTGTTCTCTGTGCTCAGATGATTTTTTGTTATTTATTTATGAAGAAAAATAGCCCCCACCCTGTCAGTGTTTTCTTTATTTTTTAAGATTATGTAATTATGTTCAGTGTGAAAATAAACAAAACTAAGCAAATTGTATTGGAGGAAGAAAAAAGAAGGGGGAAAAAACTTGCTCTGATTGGGACTTCATACCCAATAAAGGAAGTCCGGTACGGAAATGAAAAAAGAAAGACGTGATGCATCATGCATCATGTGATATGTTTGATGTACGATGATTTAATATTTTCGCATGAACCCTTAATCATGTTGTGTTTAAAAAAATCCCTATACAGATGTTATGCACTGTACTGTATATTCATTGACCTGGTGTTATGTTTTATTTCCCCCCAGATTTGAAACTGATCATCAACTGATCCCTTCAGTATATGAAGTGGCAGAGTGTCTGTGTTCCGGTTGCATAATTGATGGCTCTGAAAACACAGACTACAACTCCATCCCCGTGATGCAGAGCGCCATGTTCCTGAAAAAGGTCTCATGTTCCTCTGATCCGGATAAATACTCTTTCGAAGTTGTGTATAAAACTATCCCGGTCGCATGCACATGCGCTGTGCCCAGACAATAACCTCTTGTAGAGGCGTTATCATTTAACCAAGACAAAAAATGTAGAGACATGTCTCATGTATGGTTGTGTTTGTTTTAAAATGCAAAATTGTTAAGATTAGTTTTTTGTGTGTGTGTGTGTGTGTGTGTGTGTGTGTGTAAACAGCACTACGTGCTATACTTATGTTCCATAAGCTGCATTTTTAGCATGAATTTACTATGTAATCAAAGTTGCAGTTGGGTATATTGTTGTACATACACAACTATATATTTCTTCCTCTTATTTATGTGATAATTTATTGACTATTTATTTAAATTATTCAACTTCTTTTTTGAAGTTTGTTTGAAAGTTTTTATTTTATTTGTTATTTTATTTGTTATTTTATATTGTTTGTTTAACTAATAGTCTGCAGGTAATTTTATTTAATGTGTAGTGTACTGATTACTGTCCCTGAACATTATAATGTAAATGCTTTTAAATATGGTGTGACATTCAAATATGTCTATTAACCTAATAAAGTCATCCAACCTGACACCTGCCTTCACAGAACTATGCTTAATAATCTCTGAATTAGATTAAAATATTTTTGTCATGCAGGACTGAAAATATTGCTTATGTCTACTTGGGCTATAGATGAATATTTTTAGAATTACGTGTAACATTACTACCATGGTGGGGTAGTGAAACATTTTCCCAACACAGTTAGAGATGAGGATGGAATTAAAGTAATAAAAATATCAACTAATATCGAATTAAAGCTCCTTACAAATCACATACTACCACAAACTTTATCTATACCACCACATGCATAATATATAAAAACAGCATGCCGTTTAAGAAATAAACGATAACACTTTATCAATTTCCATACACTTACATACTAACAAGTATGTGGTCCCCCGCCAGCCTTTTAAAAAATATATATTATTACGTGTGTGTGGAGTTTGCATGTTCTCCCTGTGTGTCGGGGGTTTCCTCCGGGTACTCCGGTTTCCTCCCCCAGTCCAAAGACATGCATGGTAGGCTGATTGGCGTGTCCAAAGTGTCCGTAGTGTATGAATGTGTATGTGATTGTGCCCTGCGATGGACTGGCACCCTGTCCAGGGTGTACCCCGCCTTGTGCCCGATGCTCCCTGGGATAGGCTCCAGGTTCCCGGTGACCCTGAAAAGGAGTAAGCGGTTGAAGATGGATGGATGGATTATTATTTTACATTTTATTGATAGATTTTTTTTTGTATTTATTTATATTGCCATTCTAACAGGCGTAAATGTGGTTTGGAACAACACTTATGTTTATGACTTTTATCTTATGTATTCCCCCCCCTCCATCTTAGCGACCTTACATAGCCATGACGCTTAATTCATGCGACACAGTGTTGCATGTGCTGCGCTCGTGTTGTTGACAAACATGACCACGGCGCTTATAACTGCACTGAGCATCCTTACCAAACCTATTCGAGGTAAGTGATTCTGTCTGCTGAAATCAAACATGCAAATATTGTACCAGTTCCCTTTATGTATTTATTTTACCTCCATGATGGAGATTTTGTGCGTTTTTTAACCCCCCCCCCCCCCCCGACACACTCACATACACTGCATCGGTTCATCGAAGATGTGTTAAAGATTCTAGTTACATTTAGGACTTATTACAACTCGATAGCACTCGTTTGTTGAATTCGCTTTCGTTCTTTCATGTACAGTGTTTCAGGGCATACAGGAACCCATGAAATTGAATAGTTTTTTCTTTCCGTTTTGACAGAAGATGAGCAGTGTAAGTTCTGTAGTAGCGCTGCTCACACACAGCTCTACCATCACACAGGAGTAAGCAATAAACATTTGGAAATGTTGATAAATATCTCACTACATTGTCCAGCCTGTACAGATCAAGTTCTTTTCATTCATATACACATAAGCAGTGGGATTGGGGCCTCTAGTGGTCAAAAATACAGGGCTATTTTTTATTTAGATGCGAGTATTGCATGTGTAAAAACTAGTAAAAGATAAATAAACTGCTTATGTAAGTCATAAAATAATGAAATTCTGTAAAGTGTGTTAGGTATTTTATTTTAGCCTAGTCATGAAATTATAAAGTATGTGGTCAGAGCACAGGTGATTGCTTTATGACAAAACAGGAAGCCCGACTTCCCCTAAAATTTTATTAAAATGCGGCAATGAAATGTTGACCAAATTGTCTGTTATTCATCACTCTTGGTGACCTTCAATATTGTAGATAATCATATATCTCTATACAGTAGCTAATGTAGTCATTGCACTGTTTGTTCATTTAATTGCAGACTGTTTTTGGTGCACGGTGCAGCCTCCATGAAAATATCCTTGAAGCCTCTGAAACAGCTCTGATCGAAACCTAGTGATAACATGGTTCTAGGGGATCCTATGAGAGATTCAAGCACGATGTGTTTTAATGGGCACACAGATGAATGCTCATCGGACAATGAGCTTTTAATACGTAATTAATACATTCGTATGATGATTGAGAGATCTCTTAAAAGGGCGAAACCTCGTAACCTACTGCCACTGAAACAATTACATCTAAAACGACACCAATTGGAATCACTTGGAACTGCATTAATGGTTAGTTGAGTTTTTCTGAAACAGTTTAAAACACTAGTATTTCATATTTTATCTTTGTAATTTGTAAATACTGCAAATAAGTGTAAAGTTCACCATTTGCCACTGGGGCACAGATATTTTTCTGTATGTTCATAGAGCTTATAATGCTATTAGTTGCATGTTAATTGTGTTGTTTTTTGTGTTTATTATGTATCTCATGTAATCATATCTACAAAACAGTATGTTTCAGATGGACAGTGGCAGCGATTGGTTGAATTAGTAGTGAAGGGGAATTTGAGTTTGAATATGCTTGTACTTGGTCAGAGTATGGACTACTCAAAACATCCCACCACATCTGGGCCAATTCCCGAAGCAGCCCTTAACGAGGCTTTAATTAATCAATGATGTCGTTAGAGGAAAACAATACAACCGAATATAGATACAGAGAGTCACATGAAAGGGCCCTACTTTCTTGACACACGCACACACACAATTCAAATCTCAGGTACCCAACAAAACGTCACTAGGGATTAGTTACCATCCCTCCAGGACCAACACAAACATATTCGACAACGAAGAGGCTCTGTAGTCTTGTATCAAGTGCAAGATAAGTGAGCAAACTAAATAGAAGTACAACCAACTTTAGAATTAGTGTTGACCTTTTAAAAGAAAGGCATTACAAACATATCACACAATTCAAATTGTCCTCTCAAACAACTGGAGAAACTATTTACGGTGTACTTCTTCAAATAACAAACAATTGTTCTTTAAACAAAATGAGTGACACCCCTAAAGATTCACTTAAATAAATACATACAAATTGTAAGCTAAATTAAGTTGTATATGTACTGTACAATTATGTACTTTCAGTACACACTGTAGAATCCCCATTGCCTTTAGTCAGATACAGTATGTGGTTGCACACACAAAAAAAATCCCTTAGTCATCCATCACAGTCCAAAGAGTGTTCAAGACAAAAAGAGACAGATGAGTGTTGACCTAACACCGGCAGATAGAATTGCAGAATTTACTTGATTCCTCCTTGAAGTTTCAGAGTTAACACAAAAAAAAATAAATGCACAAATTAACAAGGAATATAAATGAGCCAGGGTTTTCCCCTAGCTTTTCAGAGGGCTTAGGTGCTGTCTCGACTCCAGGGGATGGTGGTGGTTTTGGGGGGAGGGGCTGAAATTACTCAAAGGAAATTTCAAGTTACATTTTTTTCCCACATTCTTTTGGAAAGTATTTGTGAAAGAAAGCTGGTAACACCTATTGTACTTATAGTCAAAAGTCTCTTTATTTTTACCAAATAACAACAATGACCAATAACTCTCTGAAAGTATTGGAACAGCAAAGGCCATTCTTTTTTTTTGCACAGTGAATACATTTGGGTTTGAGATCAAAAGATGAATATGAGATGATATATAAGAATCCCCCCATTATTGGAACGCTGAAGTATTTCTTGCTGCACAAGTGTGCCCTGTTAAATGAATTGTTTTAAAGAATTAGTAGCCCTGAATGTCTACTCTTGGTTTGAGCACCAGGTTTTGCTTTTGAAGACTGCATTTGTTGGTAAAAATGGATAAAATCAAGACCAAACAGTGGTATATGGGAGAAAAGAGGGAAACTCCCAGCGCCATTATTCAAGCATTGGGCATAGCTGATACAACAACTTGGAATGTCCTTAAAAATAAAGAAACCACTGGTGCAACACACATGGAACAGGTCAGTCAAAGGAAACAACAGCAGCTGATAACAGAAACATTGCTGTGAAAAACCAAAACAAACAAAAACAACAGTCAAAGACATCACCAACATCCTCCACGTGGCAGGGGTGAAGTTATCACAATCCACCATTCGAAGAAGACTTCAAGTACAGAAATATAGAGGCCATACCACAAAATGCAAACCACTCATCAGCAGTAACAATCACAAGAGCAGAATTTCCAAAGAAATACAGAGATGAGCCAGTAAAGTCCAGTAACCTCTACCAAAGTGATGAAAAGGCCTATTTGGGAGGAACTTCATCATGCAGCAAGACAATAACCCAAAACACTGCCAACACCACAAAGGACTTCATCGGGGGGAAGAGGGAGGTTTTAGACTAGCCAAATCAATCGCCAGACCTTAACCCATTTGCGCAGCACTTCAGCTCCTGAAGGGAGAGCCCCTCCGCCTAACTTGTACACATATGAAGAATAAACATGTTGAAATGCATATGTAATTATTTTCAAAATTCAGCCAAAGGACATAAAGAAAAGTAACGTCTTGTTTAAGCAAAAAGGTTTTACATAAGAATCCTATGGACTAGACTGTTTTTCAAAAACGCCCTGGACTTCTTTTGGGTCACTCTCAACTGCATTTAGTTACAGCGTTTTTTTTTTATTTTTTACATATATGGAAAAACACTCTTTCCAGTGGTTTTAATCAGAAAAAGATGTTACATGTGAACATAACCTAACTTTGTTTAGCTAACCAAACCATGTTAGATATAACACTTCAGTCAAGGTATCTTTATGCAACAACAAATAACTATCTTTGCTTGCTAACATAACTCAATCCTTACGTATATCTTGCGTAAGTTAGCAATTTCTTTAGTTGTAAAATGGGCCACATTAGTTATAAATTTTCTCTGTCTGCTATTGCTAATATTAACATCCACAAGAAATACTGTCTAGTTAAACTTCATTTTTACTTTGAGGTTTACCTTATCGATGGCTTGCAACATGCTTACCTTGGTTGATACTTGTGACTACCAACCCAAGTTGATGGTGCAGAGAAACATCCAGTCAACATTCATCCAAACACTGATTGTTGATTGGCATTCCTGTTGCCAGCTTACCTTTCCGTTTGAGATCATGCCACCTCTGCATTTTTTTTTGTCAGTGCATAGAACTCTCACCGTTGCTTTTACATTAATTCTGATATGTCGCCTAAATGCCTTGTTACATTCATTCGGCTTAAGGTGCGCCGCAAAAACAAAACTTTCCTATCTTAGGGAAAACACTGGGAGCTTAACATTTTCTGGATGTGGGAGTGAACCAAGACTAAAGTCTCCAACCTTTATAGACATTACAGGCTCTGGACTGTTCTGCACTTCTGGGGAGGCTTCACCAGCTGTTTTTTGAAAGGGTGCCAATAATTTTGAAACAAGTGTTTTACAGATAAATTACATAAAAATGACATTAAAACATTTTTAAATTTGAAAAGATAGTTAATAGTTTCGTTTTGGCGTGCTATGTTTAAGGTGGAGATATCACTTAATGCATGTGTTAATTCATTTTGCTTTATTTACCACTTATCTGGAGCCTATCCCAGGAAGACTGCACCCGAGACAGAAATATACTCTGGGTGGGACGCTGCGCACACACCTTTACACCTGGGGCAATTTAGAGTAGCCAGTCAACCTTCTTTTTTTGGTAGGTGGAAGGAAATTAGGGCGGCTGTGGCTCAGTGGGTAGAGCGGGTTGTCCACTAATCCACTAACTGTGGGGTTGGAGGTTCGAATCCCGGCCCGGGTGACTCCACATGCCGAAGTGTCTTTGGGCAAGACACTGAACCCTAAGTTGCCCCCAATGGCAAGCTAGCACCTTGCATGGCAGCTCTGCTACCATTGGTGTGTGAATGTGATCTCATTAGTAATTAGTAATCGCTTGTAAATGTAAAAATAATATTTCTGTAATGCTGCTTTGAGACAATGTACCATTGTAAAAAAGCGCTATAAAAAAAAAAAAAAAAAAAAAATCAGAGACCTCAGAGGGAACCCATGTGGACATGGGGAGAACATACAAAACTCCACACATGTCATCCATCCATCCATCCATCTTCAACCGCTTACTCCTTTTCAGGGTCACGGGGAACCTGGAGCCTATCCCAGGAGGCACCGGGCACAAGGCGGGGTACACCCTGGACAGGGTGCCAGTCCATCGCAGGGCACAATCACATACACACTCACATTCATTCGTTTTATATATTCTTTTTCTGTGAGGTTTGCTAGTAAGTCTGAAGTTGTCTGTCTGTCATAACGGAACAAGCATGAGCACAATTACACCTCTTACAGTTTTCTGTAGTTTTCTTTATTCTTTTATTATTGCAAAATGTGACAAAAGACAAATAGTGTATGCTAAATGACATGCTTAGCATTTTCTTTTCTATGTATTATATAAATATTCTATATTTACTTGGGTGCCATGCCTTTGCCTCTGTAACGTCCTCCAGTTTCTCATATCCTTTGAACTCCTAAGTGGTAGTTCTTGTAGGATTCAGACACATTTAATTTTTTACTTACTGGAAAGTTTTTATTTGTGGAAACGTTGTAAACTAGAGGATCATTTTTCATTCAGAATTCATAGGGGATGAAAACCTTTGCACTGAGCTGTAATTATTTATTAGATTAATCTGGCACATTAATTCTCCATGGTCCTCCCACCCAGCTATAGTGACATCTGTGTTGTCCAGTTCAGTCAAACTAGTGCCTGTTTGCTAATATGACCTATTTATTTGTTTGTTTATTTATTTATTTAACAGACACCAATTCGACTGGCACACAAACAACCCAACAGGAAGTGCTTGTGTCCGCACTCCAGAGGAACCAGCTGGAACTGAAGCGAATGTTAGATGGCGGAGAGCTGGAGGATGCCCGCCGTTTACTGGAGGAAGTCAGGAGCGAGACACAGTGGTTCTGTGCTCACACTGAGGACCTAACCTGGAGCTTTGTACAGGAATGCCTCCTCCTGCTGCTCTGCTTGGCGCAGCACCTCAGCAGGCTGGTGGCGGCTTTTAACAGAGAATCCAGTCTTGCTGTTCCAAACCCCTGTACTCCAGAGGCAGCTCCGCCATTACCTCCGGATGTCCTTAGTGTAGCTCAACAGAAGACCTTAGGCACCGTGCTGCAGTTTCTTGTCACCCTGGGCCTGTGTCCATACTTGGTACCTGGAGTGGGGGTGAGTCTGGCTCTGCGCTCTGCGTGTGGGGTTGCTGTGGAGGGAGCAGTGCATCGTGACATGGCCCCATCCTGTGAACGCAGGCTTCTCATAACCACTACCGTTTTTCTTGAGGTGGCTGCACTGTCGTCCCTGGCCACTCTGGTCTTTACTCGCCACCTGGGTGACCTGATGGCAGCACTTTGCCAGTTAGGGTATCGGCCTCATCGGCCTGAAGGAGACAGTGCAGAGAGTAATAAGGTAATATTACTAAACATTGTCACGTGTTAACAGTTTATTTTTAGGCTAGATTTTCCAAGTGTTTATTCCTGTTCCTGTACAATTTCTCTATTTGCACTTTGCAGAATCTTGTGTACATATGTGTATCTACTGTCAGAAATGAGTCATTATGATACTGGCGGCACAATATTTCATCCCACTGTACATGTGTATGGTTGGGATGACCTAATACCTTTTAGTACTATAATACATTAAATGAATGATTAGATTATGGCTTTAAATATGCCATCAACAATTGCCATGGATACATCTCTGTTGAACTTACAGACTAAACAAATACTTCTCTGTCCAGATATATTCTATGAAACATTCTGTTTTCGTCATCTTAAATTTTTTAAGCCGCCATGTTGTTACTTCAATAATCAGACCAGAGAGTGTCCATTTATGAATATCTGTGAAATCTCTCCTCTTTTGTCATTGAAAGAATGCTTGTCTTGGATTTTGTCTTGGTTAAAGTCCAATACCAAACATCCTTCCATGTATCGCGTTGTAATTTAAAGTTTTGTGATTGGTTCCACTAGTGTATGGCATTGCACTAGTGTGTGGCATTGCAAGGAGATTTGTCACAGTTTACACAGATTTTTCACTGTCACGATTCTAAGGACTCTGGACTCCATTTCCCATCAGCCACCGCAAGTCACATGGATTTCTGCACCTGATTCATGTTTTGGTTAATGAGCACTGGGGGTGTATATATAGTTGGGTTTTGCACTTAGTCTTGGTCTTTCGTTGTATGTATTTGTTTAGACCTCTGTTTAAATGTTTAGATTCCTGTTTCTGTGTTCCTCGGTGTCTTGTTTCATGCCCGTATTTTCATGTTTAGTCCTAGTGTTAGTTTCATGCCACCGTGTTTAAGAATACCTGTCATAGTATCTTTGTCTTGTTGTTTTGGCGATCTCTATTAAAACTTTCAAATTTCTGCGATTGCATCCGACCCCTTTACGCGAACGTGACATTCACGTGACAGATAATAATTTCAGAGACTTTGCTGGAGCCCCTTGTTGTAGGTTAAAACTGAACGGCTAACTGCAGTCTGCTCCAGAATTATTGGCACCTCTAGAAATTATTATTATTGCAGAAAATATACATTACAGCATGTGTGCATTGTGTCCTTTGATGGATTGGCATACCAGTCAGAGTGTATTCTCACCTTGCGCCCAATGTGGCCAAATTATTGTTCCCCAAAAAATTACTTAAAATAAATGGAAATAAACTGTCACCCTTGAAAAAAGTCTATATATTTTTTTGATTTGTCTCCTGAAAATGTATTGTTTCCTTTTTTTATTGATACTCTTTTATTCCTGATTTGTAACTGACTGAATATGAGGTTACACACACAAAGTCCCATTGTTGCAAAATAATCCATTGTTATTCATCACCCTGGGGAAAACCAACGAGTTTTAAACTTTAAAAAAGTCACAGGTGGATGTTGAGCCACACAAGTCAGTTTGACTGGTTAATGCCATTAAGAATGTAGGGAATTTACAGTTAAAGACCAAAGGATCAGATATGATGAATGAGCAGCTGTGGCTCAATCGGTAGAGCGGGTTGTCCACTAATCCAATAATCGTAGGGTTGGTGGTTCGAATCCCGGCCTGGGTGATCCCATGCCGAAGTGTCCTTGGGCAAGACACTGAACCCTAAGTTGCCCCCAATGGCAAGCTAGCACCTTGCATGGAAGCTCTGCTACCATTGGTGTGTGAGTGTGTCTCATTTGTAAGTCGCTTTGGATAAAAGCGTCTGCTAAATGAATAAATGTAATGTAAATGTGAATGAAGACTAGGAGTCAAGAGATCCGAACCGCTTGTGACAAACCTCCCAACATCCTGTGACAAGAGTGCTGACACGCACGCACACGCATCCACACGCACACACACGCACGCACACACAGATACACAGGTTCCTCAAGGTTGGATTTGGTCAAGCTCTAGCTCTGACCAGGAAACTTTCCCAAAACAAACTGATTAGATATCTTTTCTCTCAGTAAGAAATTCAGACAATGTTCGACTCCCAATGACCTCGGCTGTCAGGGTCAGCTAGAAGAGTAAATTAAGTTGTTTTTTTAACAGGTGTTAAGTGCTTTTCTCACATGTACTAGTAATCCTCATAAGCTTGAAGAAGCCATTCAAATCATTTGATATTTTGAAAAATAAAGGTGATTAATAACTCATTACAAATCACTCAACAAATATATATTGAGGAGGCCGGGGATTCCAGTATCCACCCTTCAAATGCAATCAAAGACATAGTAAGAAAATCTCTTGAAAGGAGGCAAAGATCGCAGTTTGACAATTGCATTGTTTAGCTGATTCTTGGGGTTGTCAACTCAACCTCTGTTAGCATTGGACTTTTTTCCAATAATAATTTTTTTTTTTTTCACAGAGCCTCACTGTGGAAGAGCGGAAGATGTGCAAACAAGAACTTCAGAGTCTTCTGGGAAGAGTTTATCAGCCAATTGCTATAAAGGAACTGCTCGTTCTTCAAGGGGGGCCCAAGGTGTGAACTTTGACTGTTTCTTCTTTTCTGAACTGCATTTTTCAGTAGTGTACCCTATTCACTGTTTATGCTGGTGTCCTCCTCCAGGCGGTTCCAGGCTCCAGGTTGCCTCAGGCTCCCCCCTGGTTGAGGCGTCTTTGTGGTCAACTGCTCTCTGAGAGGTTGATGCAGCCACACGGGGTCCAAGCGGTGGTTAGAGCCATCTTGGAGGGAACGGGAGGTAAGAGAGTTGTTGCCAAGCTCCTAGAGTTTGTGTTGAGGAGGCTGTAGTGTGTAGTCATAGCACTGATCTTGTTTAGTAGATGTTCGAGTATAAATAAATTCAGAAAAACATTAAAGATCTTTGGCATTGTTGTGGTGTGGTTAAGGCTGTGATTGATTTGAAATGCTTTTCACACTTTTGTAACAGCCTGGTCCTACAGATGGGGAACAGTGCTCTTTTAAGATTCACTTAAGTAATTTGATAAAATCTGGGTTTAATATAATATATGGTTTTACATGTTTATAGGATTTGTTGATTTATGTACTGAATTACCTCAAGATTTTTATTCCGTTATTTTGTCCACTAGGTGGAGACTCAGATTGGAGAAAATGTGATGCTGTAGCCAAGATACTGGTGACTTGCCCCCAACAGTCGCTCTCTGCTGAGAGTTATTACAGACAAGTGTGCCCACAGGTAAAGATTGGTTTAGTGCTCAAGTGAAAAATGGCATGGCTTATCTAATTACAAGCAGCAGTTAATAAACCTGAATTATACTATAATAACTGTGTTATAAAGATTAACTATGCATATGTGTGTACGCATGTATACATTTGCTGCGCACTATGTGAGTGCCATTGTTCACATTCGCTGTATTTAATGTGAATCTGGAAGATTATGACGTATAAATGCTAGAGTACAGGTCTGATTAGATAATACAGGTGTATTATACTACAGGTGTTTCTAATAAAGTGTACAGTAAGTGTATACATACATACATACATACATAACTTCACGGACCTAGATGGCTATTAAGTAGGGACATGCTTCTAGGTATGTATGTATGTATGTAAGTATGTATGTATGTATGTATGTAAACAGTATGCATAATACTACATAAGTGTGTCATTTGAGACACAGGTATAGTATGTTTGGTCTGTTTCTGATGTCATGTCACATGCCGCAATACTATGTCCATCATTTACTTTGCTATTGCACCATGTCGATGCAGAAAACATGATGAGCCAAACCGCCACAAAATACACATGTTGTGTATTTTGTGGCGGTTTGGCTCATCATGTTTTCTGTATTAGGAGTTTTTAGCTCCTGAATTATATATCACTGAAATCAGCCCACCTCCTACAGAAAGATGGGTGCATATGACAAGTGGGTGTGACCCTAGATGGGAGTTAAGACATAATTTTTACGTAAAATAGCCATCTATCTTACGTAAAAATTATGTCTTAACTCCTATCTAACTCCTATCTTTCTGTAGGAGGTGGGCTGATTTCAGTGATATATAATTCAGGAGTTAGAAACTCCTAATATTTTTGGTTGATATTCTCCCCAATTGTAATCGTTTTACGCTTTTATTCTCTAATTATATCACCATGCTGTGTGTAGGTTCTAGATCTTCTCCATTTCAAGGACAAGATAACAGCACAGCAGTTCCAGCGAGTGGCCACCAGGGTGGTGCTCACCATGGTGGAGGATCAGCCTGAGTTTGCCCAACGCTTCTTACTGTCTCCTCTCCTCTTACCCATACAGCACTGTGCATCAGTCCCAGGTCTGTGTGTGTGGATGTATGTAAAGACAGCAGTTTTCTTTAAATAGCTTGTGATTGATTGAGTATAGATTTCTCTGCTGTTAAAATGTCCAGCAAGGCCTGTAGTATGTATGTTATTGATTGTGCCAGAGAATCACTGTATGTGTGTGTTGTAAACCTTCACTGGAGTGAACATTGAATCTTCTCAGTCCTGAATAGAAGTGTTGCACTGTTTTTTCCTCTTAATATTTTACATTGGTAATTTTTTTTCATATTTTAGAGGCGGCATATGTTACAGGAGAGGAGGTAGTACCCGAGTCTGAGCTGACCTATTGTGTGGAGGATGTGTACAAAGTGAGAAATTTAAAAATATTGGGTCATGTTTGCAATATCAGAAATCACAGTACTCTATTAAAAATATTTTAATTAGCATCAACTGCCAGATGCTTCCTGTAGAGCTGGATGATCAACTGCCATTTTTATTTGTTTTTATTGATTTTAATTGTAGAATGTTAACAATGCAGCTATTACGCTACTATTCACCTCCCTTAGGTGTAGATACAATCTCTGTTTTTCTGTCTCTCTCTGTCTGGCTTCACTGAGCTGCTTGCTGCTATTTATTACATCTGAATATACACTCACTGACCACTGCATTCAATCAACCAATCATGTGGTGGCCACACCACATAAAGTCATATAGATACATTTCAAGAGCTTCAATTAATGTTCACATCAATCATCAGAATGGAGAAAAAGTCTCATCAGTGACCGTGGCATGGTTTGGGTACAGGCTCAATGAAACTGGATAATTAAAGATTGGAAAAACATCACCTGGTCTTTTTCCACTCTTCAGCAGCCCAGTTCCTAAGAGCCTGTGCCAACTGACGCCTCAGATTCTAGTCCTTGGCTGACTAGAGTGGAACCTGATGAGGTCTTCTGCTCGTATAGAAAATGAGAGAAAATGTAGAAAATTTTCATCTGCTTGAAAATGTGACATGTTGTGCGTTTTTAGATGCTTTTCTGCTCATTACAGTTGTGAAGAATGGTTATTTGAGTTATTGTAGCCTTCTTGTCAGCTCAAACAATCTGACCCTTCTCCCGTGACATCCCTCCTCAATAAGGCATTTCTGCCCACGGAATTTCAAGGTCAACTCAGGTGACTATTGTGCAGGAAAATCCCAAGAGATCAGCAATTTACCATTTTACTATTAAAATATCCAAATCAGCTTGTTTTGCTCCAACAACCATGCCATACTGAAAGTTACTAAGATAAAGTTTTCCCCCTTCTGATGTTTGATGTGAACTTTAACTGAAGCTCTTCACCTGTATCTGCATGATTTTATGCATTGTGCTGCTACGTGATTGGCTGTTTGGATAATTGCACGAATGAGTAGGTTTAAAGATGTTCCTAATAATAATCATTCTCACTATGGGATTTAGCCGAAATACTCATTACAATTTCAAAATGTCACCCATACTTATTTTTTTATAAGCATTTGTCTTAATTGGTTCTATGGATTTAAAAAAAAAAAAAAAAACATTCTGTGGCTTTAGGTTTCATCCTACCCAAGAGCTTTATTTCTTCATAGTACAAGCTTACCTGGGTGTTGCAACTGTGAAATAGACTCTTTTGTAAATAAATTCATACTTTTAATAATAGCATTTTTCATTTCTAACAGATCTATGTGGTTGGTAACAGCCCATCAGGAATACTGCTAAGTGCTCTAGGGGAAGTAATTCCCACAATCATCAGCCTGTTTTGTTACACCAAACAAAATGTCTCTCACCTACGGTCAGTAAAATCCTGAGTTATGATCATTTTAAAATATTTGTTAATCCTAAGTGCCCTAATGTTATGTTCAACAGCACCCCCTGTCAGGAAATCTTGCAGTGGTACCTGTCTCATGTGGAGCAGTCATCAGCACTTTTACTGCTCAAACACCTGTGTGTCATGCAGGGGAGTGGAGATAGAGGTTGGGGTGGTGTTGCACCTGGATACCATTTCTCACCTGGCAGTGAAGGAGGCATCAGGCTCACCCGAAAAGACCCAGTCAGGTGACCGAGGTGCAGCATTATGATGTGATATCATGTCACTGAAGCAGATTTCCCAAAATATCGAATCATTTGGTCTGTCTTATGTATGCAGTGATGAGGACGATGCTCTGTATGAGAAAGTGTCAGGGGATCAGTGGATTGTGGAGTGTGTTATACAGATCTTGGCTGAGATGAAGGACACCGACCTGCCTGGAGAATTCTTCCTCTCCCTCCTGCAGGTATGTTTTGAATGGAGTGGCATTACCAGTGGTATAAATCACATCACATATTTTTTATTTATCTTCATATTTTACAAACTACACTCTTTTATATTAAGCAGTAAATACCTTCCCTAAGCACATCTTCATCTTTTTGTTGTAAATAGACTCAGGTATGTAAGAAGGTGTTTTCTTTTCATATTCAGTCCCTCCAGGATTTTGCGATTGCAGAAATCAATGCAAAATCAAAGAAACTCTGCAGTATTCGGAGGAAAATTTTCCACAGATTTGGGCCAAGATGCGTCATGTGATGTCATCACAACACTCATTCAGCCAAAGCCCCCTTCGAATCATGTGTGTCGAACACATGCCATACACATGTCCAATACAGATAAAAGGACTTATTTGGCAACAAACATCACTGTGAAAGTCAGTGCAAAACAATTTCGTGCAATTTCAATTTTGCCAAGTAGTTTTCTGAAAAAAAGCACAAAAAATGGTTTTATATTTTTACATTGTAGGCAGATGATTAGTGGGTAGATAATATAAATACAACCTAAGGATGTCAGTTGTTACAAGTTTATCGGGGCCAAACATACATACACACCATTGAAGTAGGACTGGTTTTATCCTGTAGGTACTCTGTTTGAATTTGAAGACAGAAATAGTGCGAAAATAAACAAGCCAGGTTTTTTTTTCCCTGCACGTAGGATCTGACAGACTTGGCAGCAGAGCAGGAGGAGCCCGAGAAGGGAGTAGACACATCTTCCATGACGTTACTGGAGTTGGAGAAACACCTTACAGGGTGTGCGAGTGGCTATGGTCAAAGGCTGGCTCTCCTACAGTCTCTGGCTGTTATGTGTGAGATTCTGCCACACACACAGCTACTGCGTAAGGCCACCCAGGTATGTGATTGGTTTTGTGTTTAGTGATGTAGAGATAGATGAAACCGTTTAGGCCATATTGAGCTTCATAATATAATTCTGGATAGACCACAAGTGCCAAAACTAGATCAGAAGTCCATACCTAACGTTTGGTAATTTCTTATCTAATTTGGTGTTAGCAGCTTTGCTTGCTCTGTTTTTGTTGGCCATTTAAGCTTCTTTTTGTAGAACAGTCATCTGTCTTTGTGTGACTGTATCTGTATTTGTGGCAAGGTTCTACTGGGAGTCCTGATTAAGAGGATTTAGGGCATATGACGCATTTTAATCTTAAAAACAGCACACAGAATTTATTGCTCTTTGCCAATATCTCTATATCGCTGTTTTTCTTGGGGGAAAAAAGAGTCTCCTGTACATTTTTTGGCTGCCAAGAGCCATGCAGCCACCCATGTAATTTTCATCTCAATATATGAGTGTGTGATAATGTTAAACATACTTTCTCATTCTATACCTCATTCTTTCTGTTTAGGTGGTGAGCTTCATAGAGGCTATGCTACAGAGAGCATGTGTGGGTCTAGAACATGGCTCAGAGAGCTCAGTTGAGAGTCAGACTCTGAGTATGGGAATGGGGTTGGTGGCCACTCTGCTGTCTGGAGCTGCACAGGTATAGTACATTCACCTTCAACCCTGCTGCATTTACCCCCTCAGAGTGGTGTGTTTAGGCAGGTATGAACACAAAAGTCAATTTCATGACTGGATCAAAACAACCAACCATCTAAACTACGAGAAAGAGATGGCCTCTGCAGTGCAGCTCAATTTCAGTGAGAACAAAACGTATCCCTAAATCGTTTCAGCGGCAGCAAGTTATACAATGTTGCAGGCACAGCTGTAAAGCTGAAGATGAATTATGGCCACCTGTGCAGAAGAACACAAAATATAAATTTTGCTTAAAGTGCATGAAATTACATTTCCTATCGTACACAGGTATTTGAAGGGGATCAGGCCTGAAGTTGCTTTTATTTCTTTTTTTTTTCCTTTGTTTTATATTTTCTTTTTTTTGATCAAGGTTTCTTTATTACCATTTTTCTAATTACACATACAACACCAAACAAACAAATAGAACAAACTCCCCACCCAGTGCCAGACATAGAACATACATACATATTACATACTATAAAATCAGACCTCCACAGAAAAGAAGATAGCAAAAGAAATAAAATTATAGATAATGAGCACATAATACTGTCAGCATCCATGTCTCTGACAAAGGACAGAAAATGTTCGATCACATGTGGGATCTATGTCAGAATTAATCTTCGAGAGTCTAGCTTTGGACCAATGCAGACGGTGAACAATTTTAAATTGGACAACTGCGTGTCTGAGACATATGGAGGAGTAGAAAATCCCCTGGATTACTTTGCGCCAATCATTATCAGAAATTAAGTCCGTCTCCCATTTATTCTTAAGGAGATGTAGGTAAGACAAATCATACATGCCGAGTAGGCCATAGATAACCCTTATTGTCTTCTTCCTGGCAAGTTTACATTTAAAAATTGCATCCAACAACGAATTGGAATGGCACAATTTGAAGGGGTTTAAGGCCACAAAGCTTCTAAGCTGCAAATATTTATAAAAAAGCAATCTGGGAATGTCATATTTTAGCATTAGCTGCTCGAATGAGACAAAAACACCATAAACATAGAGATCAGAGAGTAAGACAGCCCCCTTTCTAGACCAAGTAATGAAAGTCTTATCCAACAAAGATGGGATAAACAGATGATTAATTGCAATTGGCACCATGAGTGACAAGTCCCCAAGAGAGAAAGATCTTCTAAACTGATTCCAAATTTTGATTGAGTGTACAACAGCTGGATTAGAGGTAAAGCTAGACAGAGGTTGTGCGAATGGGAATTTAGCACACAGTAGGGCCGCCGGGGAGGTAGACGCAATGGATGCTCCTTCCATAATTGTCCATCCAGACGCTGCCGCCCTCCCCCATCCAGTAAAACAGCGATCTTATATTAGCTGCGCAGTAGTAGTACATGAAGTTTGGGAGTGCCATCCCTCCCTTTGCTTGAGGTCTCTGCAATATATGCCTTTTGATCCGTGGTGGTTTTTTGTTCCAGATAAAGGCTGATATCTGGTTGTTCAGTTTTGAAAATAAGGATTTTGTAAGAAACACTGGAAAACATATAAAAATTTAGGCAGCACATTAATCTTTATAGTATTGATTCTGCCCCCCATTGAGAGACTCAGGGGGTCCCACTGCTCAATATCTTGCTTCAGATTAGATAATAGGGGCTGATAATTAGTTAGGTATAGATCTTTATAACTATGTGCAACCCACACCCCGAGATACTTGAATTTTTTTAGACTAATTTTGAAAGGAAATGAGTCTAGGGGTACCTGGTCTGCCTCCTCACCAACAGGCATCAGTTCACTTTTTTTAATATTGACATTATAGCCCAATATTCTATCAAAAGCCTAGAGTAGGACCATTAATTTAGGGAGTCTCTCAAGGGGCTGTGAAATGAACAATAGCATGTTGTCCACGTATAAAGAAACTTTATGCTCTATCCCCACTCGCCGGATCCACCTAATGTCAGTATTCTGTCTTAACGCCACTGCAAGTGGTTCCATTACAATGGCAAATAGCAGTGGTGACAGAGGACATCCCTGTCTTGTACCCCGCTGGAGCTCGAAGTAGGTGGACAAATTATTATTATTAGTACGAACAGCAGTCCTCAGAGACGTATATAGAATTTTGACCAATGATATGAACCTGGGACCAAATACAAACCTCTCCAGCGCTATAGAGGGGCTATAGAGGATATTGAAAAGGCGTCTGATGCTGAAAAAATAGTACCAATTCCTAATAAAACCTGGTTGGTCCGGCGATATAATGGATGAAAGAAACCCCTCCACGCGACGTGCCAAAGTTTTAGCAAGGATTTTTACATCGGTATTTAGCAAAGAAATTGGACGGTAAGAGCTGCACTCAAGAAGGTTCTTGTCTTTCTTAAGGAGTAAGGGGATAACTGCTTCACGCATAGTAGATGGCAGGGCTCTCAATGAGAAGGACTCCTTGAAAACCGACAGTAACAAAGGGCAGAGTTGCCTTTTTGTAGAAATCGGTTGGATAACCATCCATTCCTGGGGACTTGTCGCTTTGTATAGAGCCAATCGCTAATGCTATCTCCCCGACCGAGAGGTCCTCCTCCAGCCTTGTGGCCTCCCCTGGATCTAAGGAAGGAACATGCAGGGTCTTAAAAAAGTCTTCCAATACAGAAGGGTCTACAGATGGGCCGGAGTTGTATAGTGACATATAAAAAGCTTGAAATCTGGAGTTAATTTTATGACTATCTGTATATTTTGAGTCCTGCTCATCATATATTTCAGAGATGGTCAGATTAGCAGTTCTCTGTCTTAGCTGGTGAGAACCCATCCAGCCTTCTCCCCGTGCTCATAAAACCTGTAATGTGATTTGGAGATAAGATACTCAGACTGTTTCGTCGATAAAAGGTCAAACTCTGTCTGCAGTGACAAATGCCTCTTCATAGAATCTGCAGAAGGTAGTCGGCTATGTGCTCTATCCAGCTCAAGAATCTCTTTTGCCAGTTCTTTAAGTCGAGAAGTGCTCACTCTCCTCCGGTTAGCACAGTATGAGATGACCTGACCTCGTAAATACGCCTTCAGCGACTCCCAACTCGTCAAGGAGGACATTCCAGGTGTTCGATTTATAAAAAAAAAATAATAAATTTCAGACGCAATAAAACTAGTACACACATCATCCGACAAAAGCAGAGGATTGAGTCTCCGGGATGTGCATTCTCATAGTCAAGGGACAGTGTTCTGAAATAACTATGGGTCCATAATCACATCTGGCTATGAGGGGAAGCATTCTTTTGTCCAAAAAGAAATAGTCTATACGGGAATATGTATTATGAACTGAGGTGAAAAAGGAGTAACTCCTGGAAGCAGGGTTGCGAAAATTCCACACGTCTACCACTCCGTAAGATTCGAAGAAGAGCTGGATAGAACGCACCGCCCCAGATAGAGACGAGAATCTGGGTGAGCTATGATTCAACACAGGGGAAAGTGTACAGTTCATGTCACTGCCGAGGATAAGGTAATGTGATGCTATATTCCATAGGCGGGAAAAAATGTTTTGTGAAGAACATTGAATCATACCAGTTTGGTGCATAAACATTGGCCAAAATGACCGGAAAAGTATAAATTTGCCATACGACAATAACATAGTGCCCAGCGGGTTCAGCTTCTACACTCGTCATCATAAATGATGTATGTCTATTAATTTGTATAGCTGCCCCCCTAGCCTTCGTATGGAAATTTGAATGAACTATCTGTCCTGACCACTCCCCTCCCAGTCTTGAATGGTCTGATGACCATAGATGTGTATCCTGAATAAATGCTAAATTTATTGCGGACATTGTGTGACATGTGTGGCTTAACAGTAACAGACAGTATTTTAGAAATACTATCAAAATATGTCTGCCAAAAGGAGAGTAATAATGGGCAGGTGTAGAACATATAAGTTAGGTTGCAGGGAGAGGCATGACATTTATCACATCTGTCAGTAACAGTGGGATAAATCTGTGATAGACGTGTTTTGGAGAAATGTATCCTGTGCACTACCTTGAACTGTATCAAAGAGAGACGAGCACAAGATGAACTTGAGTGGATCTTGGTAAGGGCAACGTCCTACCAGGTTTCATTTAAGGCCAACCCCAGTTCGCCCTCCCAAGCAACCTTAATTTTGGTAATAGGTGAGCTATCGTAGGATAACAGTTTATTATAAATTTTTGAAATAAGTGATTTCTGAAGGGGGTCGGAAGAGAGGAAATCATCCCATAATTGACTTGGGGGTGAAGACAATGATTTTGTGCAGTGTCTAACTTGGAAATAATGAAAAAGATGGGACTGTGGAAGCTGAAAGTCACTCGACAGATCTGCAAAGCTATGAAAGGTATCGTCCCTGTAGAGATCTTTGAAGGTTTTGAGACCTTTGTTGTGCCAGACAACAAAAGTAAGGTCCGATAGTGCAGGTTGGAATAAGTGATTCTTCAGTAACGGGGCTAAGGTGGACGGGGTAAACAAATTTATAATTCTTCCTGAACTGGTACCAAATTTTCAGAGTGGAACTAACCACTGGGTTATTTGTGAAGCTAGAAAAGTTGGCGAGAATAGATGAGGTAAGCAGAGCCATTGGAGAGGACGAGCTAGACGCATGTACCTCTAACGTACACCAAGGGGAATGCTCTGGTCTCGACCAAAATAAGATTTTATGAATGTG
>JAFFST010049840.1:51370-65875 GCA_022414735.1 Noturus placidus
AGAAACATCTCAAGGATGATCAGTGGAAACAGGATCCACCTGAGCTCAATTTTGAGTGTCATGGCAAAGGCTGTGAATACTTATGCTTTTTTGTTTTGTTTTTTTAATAAATTTGCAAAGATTTCAAACAAACGTCTTTCACGTTGTCATTATGGGGTATTGTTTGCAGAATTTTGAGGAAATTAATGAATTTAATCCATTTTGGAATAATGCTGTAACATAACGAAATGTGGAAAAAGTTAAGCGCTGTGAATACTTTCCAGATGCACTGTATGTAGTCGTGTCTCACCCGTGAATGAAACACTTTTGTTAGTATGCCTCAAGAGCAAATGTTTTTTGTATGGCTTATTTAAATTTGTGAAGTGTGAAAACAAATCGGATGAATTAAATACAAACCAAAAACTCAATACATTTTACTCAAGCAGTCTAACAGATGAGAAAGTGCCCTTAAACTTAACAGCACCTTAGAGTAGGGCACTCACTCTTAACATTTATCCATGGATGAAATTGTTTCCTAGGTAAATGGTTGTGTTTCTTTTCAGCTGACTCCAGAGGACTACTCCTCCATGGCTAGGCTGCTGGATCCTTTGGGGCAGATTTCACAGCAGCACCCAGAGCCGGTGATCCAAGAGCTGGCATCAGATCTGCGGGCTACTATAGCTACACGAGGGGCTTATCAGTCAGACTCTATGACTAATGCTGCCCAATGCTTCAGCCATAGTGGTTATGCTCAAACAAAGAATCAGGTATCAAGCCAGAACAAAGGAAATCCTGTCAAACCTAATGGAACCTCAGAGAGCCCAAAAGCTGTTCATCAAAATATTGAGAAGCTGCATGTCAGTCAACAGTCATCTAAAGTTACATCTACCTGCTGTTCAGGCAGTGCAAATTCCACTGCCTTGGTTCCTTCACATTCCCAAAATACAGCACAACTTGGCACAGCTAGCACGTCTGCACAAGTGAGGGAGCAGGCTCAAAGTTTTCAGCATAGAAATGAAAGAAATGGAGAGTCATTCACACCAAAGCCTGCTGCCAGAACATACACCTCTACTTCCACTGCTCCTACTCCAAAACAGGTCTTATCTGAGTGGCTGCTGGAGGCCTGTGACCCCGATGTGCCCACCCGGGCCATCGCACTGCGGGCACTCACCCAGTGTGTAAAGGAGGGAAACAAAGAGGCACTAGAGGCCCGCGACAAGCTTCTGATGGTGAGTCTGAGTTTTGAAAGAAAACTGATGTGTGTTTGCATGTGAGACTTGGGATAATAGGTCTATTGTAGTCTATAGTACATTGCAAATATTCTTTGAACAAAATGGGTTCCTCAAGGGTTCTTTGATTGGTAGCAGTTATCGCTCTCAAAATGGGTTTTGCTTAGAACCTGTGGCTCAGGTGGTAGAGCGGGTATTCCAGTAATCATAGGATTGGCGGTTTGATTGCTGGCCCACATGACTCCACATGCAGAAGTGTTCTTCGGCAAGACACTGAACCCCAAGTTGCTCCAGATGTCAAGCTAGAGCCTTGCATGGCAGCTCTGCTACCATTGGTGTGTGTGTGAATGCATGAATGAGAAGCAGTATAAAGTGCTTTGTAGAACCGCTAAGGTTAAAAAAAAGCTATATAAGTGTAGACTGTTTACCATTTGACATTTAACGTTTGCTGAAAGGTAGAAAAACTGAATTCCTTCACAGTGCTTGATGGATGGATTTTTGAAACAGGTGTAGGTTCTTGGATTCGGTAATTAATACCGTATTAATACAATTTTCCTCTTGATGGGTTTTGTCCTGGGTTTTGTGTAGTGTAATAGACACTGGTTGACTGGTTGATCTTTTCAAGAGGGACACACCATTTCACCTCCTTTTGCTGTTGGTTGGGTGATGTTTTATGAATGAGTGGAGATCATTGATATGAAATACCCTGAAGCCATGCTAGGGTCCACTGGGGATTGCTTGTGATCCTGTAACTAATCTAATATTCTGTGTGATGGGATTCCTTGCTGTGGGTACTCCAGTAGTGGTGTGCTTCAGGACCCAACAATTTCATTTTAGTTTAATGTGAACAGGAACAGGCAAACAGATAAATAACTCATGGGATAAAGAAAGACCATGTTTATTAACATGGTAGTGTATCAGACTGCCATAATGATGCTGCACAACATGTTTACTGAGTTCCTATATTAATCTTCAGTAAATTATTTGGTCAGTAGCGGAATAGCTTGGAATTAATTTCAGGGGGTTATGAGGAAATTAATAAAATCACAGAGTGATCTGTACAATTATATTGAAAAGTTTGACGTGCTCATGCATTCTGAATGGATGCCAGAATTAGTAGAAGTGGTGATCATCAACCAATCATCCCATATTAATAATTTTGTCATAAAATCCCTTTATGACAGTTCCAAAGAAAATGGTTAAAATGAGATGCTAGTAATAGGTGAGAAATAATATTGTATCTTATAAAACCAGATTTACAATTTTTTACCCTCCAGTACTTCCTGTCACCTTAGTGTCCCTGAGCTAAGATTTCAAATAGAAGCAGGGGAAAAGCTTGATTATGATTGGTTAAATTTGTTTCTCATCGTAGCCGCTGGTAGCCAGTAAAATGTAATTAATCAAATGAAAGGATGCCTTGAGCTGGCATTTGAGGTGTTTAAATATGTATTCATAATGATGACCTTTTGTGAACATCAGTATAGCATAATAACTGTGCAAAACATGTTATTTGACACACATATAGTCAATTGCATTGAGTGTTATTGTTTTAACCACTCACACACAAGCTTTTAGAGCTTTCAGAATATTTAAACCCAAAAACCACCCCCTACTCCCCTGCCAATCATGGTCATTCTGTCTACTTTTTCTTTATATTTTGGAGAAATAGAACCAGCTGAGTTCATTATAAAATATCAGTGGTGGGTACAAATATAATAAATACAGGAGTAGGAGGGATTGGTCAGAATTGTTTTTTGGAGCAGGTGTGGGATAAACAAAGTCCTGTGCACATCTAATTCACACACTCTGACACTGAGTGGTTTGTTGTTGTTGTTGTTGTTGGCATCCGTCTGTCTCGAGAGACAATGGGAACTTTGCGCCTGGTAGAGTCAGTCTGTGAGAAGTGACCTCTCCAGGGCACAAACCTGGGCAGAATATATGGAGGTCCTGGGCTGCCCAGTCGTCAGAACCCCCCTCTCGGCCTCGCTGATGTGGTCCAAAGGAAAGCATAGCAGTACGTTAGGCATCAGGTCGGCTGCAGGAGTTGCCGGAATCAGCTAGCACTGCACACTGGTCCGCCTTCGGGGCTCCACTCCTGATTTGAAAGGTTTACTCCCCTACACTTGGCCGTTGGATCTGACAGTACACCGATCTCCTCCGCCCCCTAGCCGTTGACTACTCATTGCAGTTCCTCCGCCTAGATTAGTGGTGCAGTGTAAACAACACCCCCTCACGTGGTTTAGCCCGCCAGCTGAAGCGGTTTACCGGGTTGTGACGCTAGGAGTCAACACGTGAGAGATTTTGGAGATGGATGAGGACCAGTGACGCCAAAGGTACTACCTCTATCCAGAGCCCCCTACACCTACACAGGAAACACTGAGTGGTGGGTTTACTGTTACTCTATAAATCCTGTCTTTTTACTGAAGCTGTAATTTTGTCAACATGGTAGTACATGTTACAAAACAGGATGCTGGAAGTATTCGCAAGAGTATCTTTATCATCAGAAAAAAACAGAAACAAGAGCAGCTTAGCTTCCCCGGCTAAAGCTAACCATACGGGCTTCGTATAATCCAACAGTAAACACTCCAACATTCAAACCGACTTTCAAACATTCACACAGGCTTTCAAATAATAACACGTGCCGTGTTCAGTGACTGAGGCGTTTAAATAAGAAACCTAACTTAACAATTACCTAACACAAGCTACACCTGGTTTACATTCCAGACCTAATCAAACAGAACCGAAGAAACCAAGACACAGTCACGTGATCAGGGTTCATACGGCAGTCTTCTACTGAACCCCCCTCCAAAAATGCTTCTCGTGGAGCACTAACAGAAACCCCCCTCCAATGGGGGGTCCCGGGCCCCTGGGCAGAATGTCCCTTTGCTGCCACAGGAACCGAGGCAGTTTTTGTCGGGCCACAGGTGGCTGGAATGACACCCCCACCAGGGTTGAAAGTTGGGGCGCCGCCCCTGGCGGCTCAGGAACGCAGGGCGCCTCCCGCAGAGGCTCAGGCTCAACCCCCGAAGGCGGTGGAGCCGCGCGGTCTCCACCATAAGCTGCCTGCTCTGCTCCTCCAGCGCCCGGCACCACCTCCTCAGCTCCGCGGTCTCCGCGTCCTCCTCCCTGGTCTCCCGCTGGTGTTCTGCGGCTGCCGTACTGCCTGGACACAGAAAGACCAGGGTTAACGGGCTTACCTCAGGCAGGAGTTCTGCTGCAGCCGCGTTGGCCGCATCTGGAGCGTCAGAGGTGGCCACGTCCTCCGGCTGGAGCTCCGCCATCTCTGTGGCTCCGGAGGCTGCCAAGTTAGCCTCCGGCTGGAGCTCCAATGTCTCTGTGGCTCCGGAGGCTGCCCAGTTCACCTCCGGCTGGAGCACCATTGTATCTGCGCTGCTCGGTGCCAGGGGGCCAGAGGTTGCCCTGCTAGCCTCTGGCTGGTGCTCCCCCGTCGCCGGTGGCCCCCCCCCCCAAAAAAATTTCTGGGCTTGTCTTCTCCTCCTGGCTGGTCTCATGAGCGTGAGGCGTGACATGGCTCTTGGACATGGACGTAACTTGGCTCTTGGGCTTGGACATGGGCACGGGTGAAACCGGGCTTTCTGGTGTGGGCATGGGCGAGACAGGGTTCTCACGCGTGGGCACGTGTGAGACAGGGCTCTCAGGCATGGGCACGTTTGGGGACAGGGCTCTCAGGCGTGGGCATGTGTGAGACAGGGCTCTCAGGTGTGGGCACGTGTGAGACAGGGCTCTCAGGTGTGGGCACGTGTGAGACAGGGCTCTCAGGTGTGGGCACGTGTGAGACAGAGCTCTCCGGCAGGGGGGACGGGGCACATGGCTCGTGAGACACCATGGTGTGCAGCTGTACCTGCTCTTGATGTGCTATCAGGTGCATGAGTGCCGCAAGTCCTCGGTCGACGTGCTCCTGTAGCGCCGCGAACATAGGTGTGTAGCATAGCCCGGCTTGCTTCAACGCGTTGAGCTGCGCTACCTGTTTCCTCGCCTGCGCTATCGCTGCTACAATGTGGGGATTCCTCCCCACCGACTCCTCTGTCGTGGGGAAGTCCCAAAAATGACAACAATCCTGGGCTCCTGCTACTTCCATCTTTCGGCTTGTTATTCTGTTACGAAACAGGATGCTGGAAGTATTCACTAGAGTATCTTTATTTATCATCAGAACAAAACAGAAACAAGAGCAGCTTAGCTTCCCCGGCTAAAGCTAACCATATGGGCTTCGTATAATCCAACAGTAAACACTCCAACATTCAAACCGACTTTCAAACATTCACACAGGTTTTCAAATAATAACGCACGTGTTCAGTGACTGAGTCGTTTAAATAAGAAACCTAACTCAACATAATTACCTAACACAAGCTACACCTGGTTTACATTCCAGACCTAATCAAACAGAACCGAAGAAACCAAAACACAGTCACGTGATCAAGGTTAATACGGCAGTCTTCTACTGCCCTCCGCTGGCGAGGTGTAACAGTACACATATGTGTTGGAGCATGAGTGTAATGGTTTTAAATGGTAAAGAGTGGAACGCTGTATAATACATTCAAATTCAAGGTTGGTATAAAATGATCAAACATATAATAGTTGGTATCTGTATTGGGAATTTATATTGGTTGTAAAAGAGTGCATTAGTGTTCTAATCTTCAGTAACTATCTTCAGCCAT
The DNA here is from genome assembly GCA_022414735.1 of Noturus placidus. Taxonomy (NCBI): domain Eukaryota; kingdom Metazoa; phylum Chordata; class Actinopteri; order Siluriformes; family Ictaluridae; genus Noturus; species Noturus placidus. The sequence goes on from JAFFST010049840.1 coordinate 57,255, forward strand.
ACAATTAAAGCCAGTTTTGTGGATTTCATTTGTGTTCATTATTTCGCTTACCTTAAGTATGTACTGAGAATTGAGCTAGTGCCATGCTCAACTGTTGTAAGGATAATCAAACAAGTTATTACTTTGAGTTAATTTTTGTCACAGTGTTTAATGAAGCTTTGTCTGTATTTTACAGATATTTTTGGAGAACCTGGAGCATGAAGACTCATTTGTGTACCTTTCTGCCATTCAAGGTATGGGGGTCTGATGTTAAGTGAGAACTGCTTGGGGTAATTGGGCCACATCATAATGTACAATATTTAGTAAAATTGTGAGAATCAGATATAAATTCTTTATTATATTAGTGAATTAATGTCAGGTTTTACCGCACTAGCATGAAACATCAGTAAACAGTAGCCTAGGTACCAGACTCACAATAAAGTTGTCTTAAGATCTAAATGAATACATATGGCTTTTCTTACTTCTTTAGTCAGTAGAGGCTTACATGGATTAATAAGTCACACCTGAGATGTAGTCAGAAACTATAGGATGTATTTGGTAATGCATCATACCATCATTATACCACTATTACCTCTGACCTGTAAATCTTACTGAGACAAATAAGATAATACATTTTAAAAACACTACTTATACTTTCACTTTTTTGATATACACTTTTACAAGACATATTAGCCATAGTATTGTAACTATAGATTGGTGCTTTGGTGACTTTTTTTTAAGCGGATCAGCCAAACTTGAGCACACTTTGCTAATTATGCATTATTAATGTAGATACCAACCTCAACTGTACTTGAGAGGACATTGGGGACCATATTTTTTAACCTCAGCTGAAGAAAAGCTTCTGTAAGCTCATAGCTGAGAGCTCTGTTTTATACATTTCAGCATTTCTTATATAAAAAAGATACTACTTTTCTCTGCTGCCCTATAAAAGCAAACCACAGCACCTACACTAACAGAGAAATGGCTCCCACCTTTGCTTGTGTCCAGATAGATAATTTGAATTGCCCTTATATAATACGATATATATTTATGGAGGCATTATTATACCTATGACAATGATGTGATCTGTGGCCCAACTGGCTATAATTATAGTTTTACTGCCACCATTCAGCTGGATTTTCTTTATTGATTTACAATATGAAGAATATTGATTTACTTTATTATATTTTGTTTACTTGCTTTAGAGATCATACTTGTCCGATAATTTGTGTTTTTCTATACAAAACTAGTGCTAACTATAATGACACCTTTTTACCGCTGAACAGAGTGAACTTGAGCTTAGCAAACACTATCAATGCTATCAACTAGATCGTTAACATAAGCTAACCTGACAGAATTTCTTAGTTTTTAATCAATGTAAATAAATGTATTCCTAATCATTGCTGTGAATGCTAGCTAACATGAGCCTACCTGACAGTTTGTAATTGATGTAATTTTACATCTATAAAATTAAATATTCATAATCTGCAGAAGCGCTGAACCAGACGTTGTGGGAAAAAAGTCATTATTTTGAAATATTATTGTGTGTGTGTGTGTGTGTATAGGCTTGGTCCTGTTGGCTGATTCATTTCCTGATCAGATCCTGAAGCGTCTGTTGGGCGAGTATCAGGCAGATCCAAGTGGTGCAGCTTCCTCCAGCAGGGGGCGATGTCTGGAGACACGCCTCAAAGTAGGGGAGGCTTTGATGAGAGCCAGTAGAGCCATGGGTGGGTAATTTGTAATCTATTATTTGTGTGTCTCTCTCATCTATGAGCTTAATATTTCATATTCTCTCTGCCTTTCTCTTTTTACAGCAGAGTTGATCAGACACGTTAATATGAATCTTTAATTTTGAGCTGAAGTGTATTTTCTTAAGTCCTCCTTCCCTTCTTCTGGTCTGTGCCAGATTTTGGGTAGTGCAGTGTTCCTGGCAGGAGCATGGGGTTATTCTTTGTGTCTGTGTTATTCAGCCTGGGCCTGGGTGTCTGAGTTTGGCACTGTTCCTCACATCTAACAGAACCTGCTCTCAAAGGGTCCAACAGCTGCTTCGCTCCGTCTCCAAAAACACACATTGTGACTGCCCCTGTCAGCTCCCTTGGACTGCAGCAGAAACCTAAAACTGTCTCACTCTCTCCATGCCACTCTTAAGCTCTGTTGTTTCTGGCATCATATAACTAAGTAGCAACAATTGTCTAAGTTTAAGGTTTCTGTCCTAGTTTATATTAACATAAGGAGTATTTTGCTGAATAATAAAGCCTGAAGATGCTGTTTGATTCCTTTTCAATCTATTGTCTTGAACTTACTTTGCTTAATTAATAGGCTCAAACAGATGCGCGTGCTAACTTTCTTAATATTTTAAACACATGCATCAAATAGGGTCCTTTTCACATGACTTTTTTCTGAAGGCTATATTCTTTTTTTGTCTACAGAGGCTCAGTCCCACTGGACCCACATGCCAAGTATTTACCAGTGAATTACAACTGGCTCATACTAATGGAGACAATAGAAAATTAACTTGCCATCCATTGCCACTTAAAAAGAAAGAAAAGGAAAGTGCTTTAAAATGAATAAACATTACAAAAAAAAGGAATTGCTTTCCATTTTCCCAAATTGCACAGTGACTCAAAAAGTACCATTTTTATCCAGTTACTAATGCATAAGGTATGTGATTAAGTCACTCTCACACTTTCACACAAAGATGGAGAGAAATTGTGGCGTCTGAGCTGTGTTTATTTTCTCAGCACCTCGGCTATGTGTTGTGTGACAGGAAGTCACATCTCTGAAGAAAATTGTACACTGCAGAGCTGTTAAAATAGATCAGGTCTTATGTATGGGATGCTGGAAAATGTGTTGTCTGTGAAAACAAGGCTACTAAATTAAAAACAAAACAGCCAGGAAAGACTTCAAATTAATTAATGAACAAATTAAAAATGAAGTAATTCTACAACAAAATAGGTTGGGAAGGCAGGGGGTACAAGGTTAAATTTGTGAAAGTTGTAGTGCTCGGGTCTGGTGGATAGAGGATCAGGAAATGGAAATTTATACTTCTGTTTAGCCCTTGTGTTGAATCCCAGCAGATGTGTGCACAGTCTGTAATGGATTGAGTGCAGTCCATGAGCTGGTAAAATGCCTCTTGTTCTTCTGGATGGCTTTATTCCTAGCATTTTTTTTTCAATCAACCTGATCTTGAAGTGCATTTATTTGGGTGTGCACTTTGAACCCTCTAGCACCACCAACAGACTAAGATTAAATATACAAGTTGAACATATAATGGGACACCTCATCACAAATTCATCATTCCAATTTTGAAATATTCTTTAGGACATGCTCAGTTACATGATTATGATTTTACTAAGGTCTTACATAGAAATGGCTATCCGACAAAAAGTGTTGGTTTTTTGTTACTACTCTGACATATTTTCAAAGCTTTTTTAAACTTGAGTGAGCGTATCATCAGTCTGTACCACACAAAAGTTATCCATAGATTCCTTACATTCATTCTCCAGCTGACAACAAAGATGCCAAACAGGAAACCAGACTATACATCAGCAGTGGTATGGCATATTGACACCAAACTTGACACTAATATGTCATGGACTTTCATTTTCTTTCTCTGTTGTGCATTATTATTATTGTATAATTTCACTACTAGTTTATTTAATATATATATATATATATATAGATGTGTGTGTGTGTGTGTATGTGTGTGTATATATATATATATATGTGTGTATATATATATATGTGTGTATATATATGTGTATATATATGTGTGTGTAATTCATTCATTCATCTTCAGTAACTGCTTTATCCTGGTCAGGGTTGTGGTGGATCCAGAGATTAAGTGTGTGGACTTTAACTGCTTCTTGTAGTTTTATTTGTTACTTCCTCTTGGAGCTTTAACCTTTCAGAATGAGAACATCACCTTTATCTATTCTAAATTAGTGTCTGATTACCTGCGTTTTGATTCTGTGGTCTCTCTTCTGTGTCAGGTGACCTTGCACCACACTATGGCCGCCCATTGATTGGGGCATTCCTGAGTGGCACACGAGACGAGGACAGCAGCGTTCGTGCCAGCTGCCTATCCAACCTGGGAGAGCTGTGCCAGCGCCTAAATTTCTCCCTTGGCTCATTGGCACAGGAGGTAATCCAACTGACCATCACACCATATCGGTCACACTGGATAGACAGATAGGCTGAAAATGTTGATTTATGGACTTGTTGGTTTCTTTTTTCATAGTAATTAATACAGTTATAACATGCATTTTTAATAACACAACTTTTTACGATTGTGTTTGCAAGTTTTGCAGGTCCTTAAAGTAAATAAATGGTAAATGGCGCACTTATATAGCGCTTTTATCCAAAGCGCTTTACACTGTGTCTCATTCACCCATTCACATACACACTCACACACCAATGGTAGCAGAGCTGCCATGCAAGGTGCTAGCTTGCCATTGGGGGCAACTTAGGGTTCAGTGTCTTGCCCAAGGACACTTTGCCATGTGGCATCATCCGGGCCGGGATTCGAACCACCAACCCTACGATTAGAGGATTACTGGACAACTCGCTCTACCGACTGAACCACAACCGTCAAAGTATCACATTGCAGTCTGCTATTAGTGAGACATAAGTAGATCTTTTGATTCAGTTTGACCTTGTACATGTGCAGCTGCATTGTAATCCGTGGTCAAGGGGAGAGGTTGGGATGGGTAAGTCAGGGCATTGTCTTGAGGGGATGAAGCGCTGCCTCAGGTCTCACTGCTTAATATACATTCTGCAACACAGCACTTAGTAAGTTATGTGCATAACATTACTGTGTCTATGTGTGCTTGAGGATACAGAATTCTACTGAAACCTTCCTCATTGCTTTAATTGTGGTTTGTGCTGGTGATAAAAGTAAGGGGAGGGGTAAACATGAACCTTTTATGTGTCTAATCAATATCTGAGCTGGCAAAACCTCAGAGCCACCTCGCTAGCATGACTATTTGGCATGCATGTTTATGCTATGCTGTGTAAATACAGTGTATGATGTGTCTAGATACTTATGTGAATTTGTACACTTTTTTCAGTTTTTTTTTTAGTCTCTATGTATGCTTCTGATTCTGAGTAAGCAGTTGTATATGCCTGAGGTTCGGTAGGAGAGAGGTGGGGCATGTCAGAGCTCTTCATGAATAAGTATCTCTGTCACTGTGAATAACAGGGTTGCTTATTCATGACCAGGCCACTCTCATTTATGGAGGCAAAGCGTGTGTAATCTTTGACCTAGTACACTTTCATTAGTGTATCTGCATGGAGTGGAGCACTGCAGTCTACTGCATTCTGTACTGCATCCAGGAAAATGTGTTTCTCATCTTTACACTGTGTGTGTGTTTTATTGAATAGTTGAGCATGTGTCTCACAACCCTGATAAAGACTGAAAAAGAGGCAGAAGTGCGGAGAGCTGCAGTCCACGTCATTGCTTTATTACTGAGGGGCCTCAGTGATAAAACCACTCAGGTGGGTGGATGTGAGAATGAGTGTAATCACCCATTAAATGCCATAAGACACGACAGTGTTGCCTAAAATGCACAACAGATTCAGCACATATAATGGGTGCATAACATATGTGATTTTTCCTCGGGTCTAAATCACAAAGTGGGAATAAGCGAACAGTGTGCTTCGTGTCCGTGGACCATGGGGACAAGGAGATAGTTGCAGCCATGATTACACACAGTTCGCTTAAAAACTATGATACTTATTACACTAACATGGGCAGCCAGAATAAACATGTACTGTATGTGGTTTACATATGTGTTTTTCTGGTTGACCATGTTAGTGTAATGAACATCATTATTTTTCAGTTCACAAAGTGTATAAAGTGAGGTTTCTTTGGATTTCACTCGTGCATATAGAAAAGAAAATATTTTGCACAAAAAGTAAAAATGTGTATTGTATGCTTCAGAGCTGGTCTAGGAAGCGTATCTGTTTCTTCCTCTCAGTGAGACACGTGAGATGGGGAATTAAAAACAATACTTTAAAGGAGTCATATCATGATTTGTTTTTGAACATGTTTTTAAACGTTAATTACTTTGTTTATTCGGTGTAATAATATAGGTTAACATGTTTTAATGTTCATTATTTGTCAAATAGTGTACATTATCGCAGTACCCCTATTCCCAAGCTGCCTGAAACACTTCAATGTCTCCAAAGCCTCTCCTTCCAAAAAGCTCAGAGTGCTCTGATTGGCCAGCTGACCCGTTGCGTTGTGATTGGCCAAACGTCTCAGCTTGTATCGGAAATGTAATGCTCCTTGGCTTAGCTTTAGCCCCCAAAGCTTCTAAAGCAATTCTAAGTTCCTAAGCAATATGTCTGTTTTACTGTATCAGTTTAAGCCAATTTTAATTCATAAAATGCAGATGATTAAGCGGAATCAACTTTGCAAGCACGACTTGAGCAGAACATTTAAAAATGGCAAGTTTTTTCATTTGTAACTCTCTTACCTTTCAGATACAATGTAAATTCCAACCCTGCCAGTGGGCCGTCTATGCTATGTACACAGTCTTTGTGTACATAGGTACTCATGCGATATACCTTTGGAAAACTAAGATGCTTGTGATTTGATTGATATAAACGATTCAAAATGTAACCACAACAGCAGTTATAAGCAATGTCTCTATCAGACCACCAGCATGCAATCAAACACTAAAAAAAAACTTTAGAAGGCACGTTAGCAGAGGTCAACAACTGAGCCACAACACACAACTCCACATTTGAACAGCAATAGCAGATACATCATAAAATAAGCAAACATACTTTCAGTTCTGATTCTGAAGCCCAAGATTGTACAAGCAAAATGGGAGTTTCCCCACTTTTCTGTTTTAACCTTCGTGTATAGCTTGCATTGTACTTGCCCAGGTTCAGGAAGCTGTCCTCCGTGAAATGCTTTGTGTACAAGCAAACATTTGCGTTGTACTGCTCAGGAACAGCGTTATAAATAAACAGTATCCACCAATTCCTAATTTCATCCTCGCTTTCTTTCTTCTTGGCTGCTGTTGGGTGGGATTCCGCTGATGGTGCACGCTGTGACGTAGAGGAATTACAGAAGTAAATCTGGACTTCGAACAACACGTTATGGGCAGGTCTGGAGCAGTGTTCTCTGTTAGATAAAATAAATCCCTTTGGGGTATACTATGAGCTTTTAACTTTGCAGATCTTATACATGCACAAACACATACATTTCACACCCAAACAAAAGGAAAACAATAAAAATCATGAAATGACTCCTTTAATTCAATTCAGTTTTATTTGTACAGTATAGCTTTTTTTTACCAATAAACATTGCCATAAAGCAGCTGAACAGAAATCCGGATGTAGATTTACATCCCTAAAGAGCGAACCAGAAGTGACAGTGTTGAGTACAAACATCTTGAGACGACATGAAGAAGAAACCTTGAAAGGACCCGGACACAAAGGGAACCCATTCCCTTCTGGATGACAGTGGATAGTGGGATTATAAATCATTATTCTTCTACAACTGTATATTATAGCGTCACATAGTAGTATGTGTGTTGAAAGGATTGTCAGTATTAGCATATTATGAATAGGAGTCTTGGGATGAGAGACAGTCTTTATGATTACAGCAGCAGTTCTTAGGCACAGGTCTACAGTATCCAGATGAGATTATCTACTGAAGAAAGGAATGAGACCTGGGCATAAAATGTTTTGGGGAAGTTCAAATCCATGTGAAACCATCCATAACATCAGGAAGTGTAGAGGCTCCATGAAGAAGAGCATCAGGGTGAATCAGGTCCACTTTAGAAACCCTTTTAGTGTAAACTGGTCTTTAGTGTGCTAATACACTACACACCTGTGCCTAACACATAGTTTAAAGGGAGGAATTCACCATGCAGCTTTAGAAGTGTGGATGAGGCAGATGGTTTGAAAACCACTGGTCTCTCATCAAGCCCACCCTTCTGTGAAGCAATGAGTGTTTTACCTAATTCTCCTCATTTGCATAAGGCCAAGGCCCAGTCCACTCTGTAATCCACACTGTGCTACAACTACTACAGCATTCAGTTGGTGGCAATATTTTATTTCTGATTACATGTAGTAGGCTCATATAAATAGTACATATTAAATTTGATACAGCATCCATGATTATTTATAAGTAAAGATAATAAATGAAAGATTTTGGGTGAACCATTTTTAGTCATTTAAATCTATGAACTGATCAGTTCTCCCTAGAATGGGAAATTCAAAAGCCATCTTGCTTGGACTAAAGTAGAGTATAGAGAGACTGAAGAAGACAGAAGTTTACCCAGCGATGAGAAATGGTTTAGCCGAGTTAACACTGGCACTCAGTGTGATTACACTGAAAGTGACATCACACAAAGTGGCTTGCTTTGGCCAGTCACTCGGCTTTCTAATCTGGCAGAACTGAGTCATTCTTTCGTGCTGCAAAAACTTACAACAATATCTTGAATATGGGCACATTTACAGTGCCTTGCGAAAGTATTCGGCCCCCTTGAACTGTTCGACCTTTTGCCACATTTCAGGCCTCAAACATAAAGATATAAAACTGTAATTTTTTGTGAAGAATCAACAACAGGTGGGACACAATCATGAAGTGGAACGAAATTTTTTGGATATTTCAAACTTTTTCA
>JAFFST010049841.1:13184-27244 GCA_022414735.1 Noturus placidus
ACATTAGACATTTAGGTCAACATTGGATCATTCAGAGATCCTCACTGAACTTCCGGAGAGAGTTTGCTGCACTGAAAGTAAAGGGGGCTGAATAATTTTGCACGCCCAATTTCTCAGTTTTTTATTCGTTGAAAAAGTTTGAAATATCCAATAATTTCATTCCACTTCATGATTGTGTCCCACCTGTTGTTGATTGTTCACAAAAAATTACAGTTTTATATCTCTATGTTTGAGGCCTGAAATGTGGCAAAAGGTCGAACAGTTCAAATGGGCCGAATACGTTCGCAAGGCACTGTAATAGCACCTTTTAATGAAAAATCTAAATGAAATTCTGAATTTTGAGATAATAAGTTAATAAAAAAATTTAGTTCAGCACGTGTAACACACACAATCCTAGCACTTGTCAATGAGTCTTTTTTTGTTCTTGGTATGCCTCAGAGTGTTTCTTTGTCTGTCTCTTCACAGTGATGCAGCTGCCAGTGATCCAAACAATGTTAACAAAAATCCTGCAGACTTAAAGTGAGAATGCAACACGACTCACAGAAACATCTCACCACTTGCTATTATATAGAAAGCTTAGAACTGAAACTCCAGAGAAGCTAGTGTTAGTGTCATATACAGTGGGGGGAAAAAGTATTGAACGTGTCAACATTTTTTTCAGTAAATAAATTTCCAATGAGGCTATTCACATGAACAGGGACATGCAGAAGGGGTCACAAGAAAGTCAGAGAATGTAACTATTTATTTGACTGCAGTCAGATAGTCTTGTTGTCATAACACAGTCGCAATAAGTCTTTTATATGCTTATCGCTGGTAGTTTCCAATTGGTTGAGAGAGAATGTTTTGGTAAGTATTAGCTTCTCAGGTTTATTCCATTTTCAGACATGCAAGTAACCCTGTTATATTATATGTAATATAATATAGTTAGTATATAATACTATATAATGTAAAATATAATGTAATATAATATATACCAAACAGACAGGCATCAGAAGCCAGCAAAAGGGACAGCTTCCTTATCAACATGGGGGAGAAAAGATGAGCTAAAATGAGACAGATATTTCCAAAGATAGTTGCAACAGATAGTTGCAAAAAAAGGCATCATATGTTTACAAAGAGTGATAGTCGGTGTTACATGGTGTTTTGTTCGGCCATACATCGATTACCCTTTCCACCTTTAATAAAAATAAAAAACAATTATTTCAACTGGAAAACATTCAGCGGACACTATAAACTGAAAGCGTCTGCTCCATTCAGCATGGGTTGCAGAGTCGCAGCACAGAATAATAATGAACCCACTTTTCAAGATCGCAAATATAGTTATACTATATACAGTATCTCATAAAAGTGAGTATACCCCTCACATTTTTGTAAATATTTGATTATACACCAGAGTTGCCTCCACCTTCCGTTTGAGGATGCCCCACAGATGCTCTATAGGGTTTAGGTCTGGAGACATGCTTGGTCAGTCCATCACCTTCACCCTCAGGTTCTTTAGCAAGGCAGTGGTCGTCTTGGAGCTGTGTTTGGGGTCGTTATCATGCTGGAATACTGCATACTGATCATGCTTTTCTTCAGTATGTCACAGTACATGTTGCCATTCATGGTTAGTAACTTGCCCCTTATTAACTATTATTGTAAATTATGGTCCTGTAGCCTAAGTAATATAAGAGTAAAAGTCTCAATTTATCTTTTTACAATGAAATTTAGAAGGCAAAATGACAATCTTTGAGACTAAAACACCAGTTCAACAAGCAGTACTGCAGTTTTATGGAAATCAGAGTGCTGCTGCGAAAAGTATATTTAATTGTGAAATTAATAGCTTTATTGACTTTTACAGTAAGTGGGTGTGTCACTACAATTGTGGATGGTAATACCATAGTATTTTTCATAATAGGCCTATTTAAATTTTCTTGTAAATATTCTTTGGATTCATCTCTCCAAAGTTGTTGTTTTACTGTAATTATTTCTATAAATGTAAAAATAAAATACCGTTAGTTTATTATTTGTAGTGTCATTGTCATATTGATTACTGTGACCACAGACAGACTGTTTACAATGTCAAGGTGGATAAGAATATGTAGTTAAATTAAAGTTAGTAAAGTAGTTAAAGTGGTAATGTAGTAAAATTAGCTCTTTGGTGATATAGCCCTTTTTTACATTTGAGCCCCTTCCCCTGAGTAACTGTCCCTGCATGAGAAATTTTAACCAGACTTTGGTATTAATTAATAAAATCCACACATATAAAGAAATTCAAACATTAAAGTACATAAAATTTTATAGACCATCAATGTACTAACCCAGTGGTTTTCAAAGTGGGGCCCGCTAGGGGGTGCCAGGGGGGCCTCAACAATTTTGTGTGAAAAAAAATTCTCACTCTCAGACAACCACACACACACACACACACACACACACACACACACACACACACACAATTCCTAATGTAATGTAATGTAAATATGTAAGATAAAAAGGGGAATATATTCATAAGTCTGTATTTTTAATGTGTTTTAAAGACATCTTGCAAAAGGTCAAATGTTAATGCCATTTGGGGGGACTTGCCCTGGAAAAGTTTGGGAACCACTGTACTAACCAACCTGATATTAATTTGCACAGATAGGAAGTATAATTACTTTCTAAATCTTACTGATTTCAGCTGGTTCCTTGCCTTACCTTGCCTCAAAGAACTGCTTTTTCAATACTGTCAAATAATTTTTTTCTGTGTCATTCCACTTTATTTCACATAACTTTATTTATGGACTTTAATGTTGTGAATTCTTTATATTTTCATATTTCGTTTTCTTATTGTGCATTTGTTGGTTTATTGCTTTCTTATTGTGCATTTGTTGGCAGGATTAATGACTTTGCTGACAAGCTGCTAGCGAGTTACTCTACCAGCTGGAAAAAGCAAAAGAAGAACTTTCAAACCTTTAGGTAACACACAGGTCACACCACATGTCAGCATAAGAGCAGCCCATTCACCATGTAATATATTGTAATTTCACATTGAGAGTGGGAAAAGTTCTCAAATTTATCTTGGTTTAATTTTTTTATATCACAAAAACCTGTCATATTAACAGGGGTGTGTAGACTTTTTATATCCACTGTAGCCAGTTAACCATAGCAAATTAGCAAAAATTACCTCAGTATGTTTTTTTTTAATTAGATGGAGTTTATGCCTTCTTGGGAAGCAAAGGAGAAATTTTAGATGAGTCTTTGCTTACTCCACCATACTGAAAAGTGTAACTGAGTTTCAGGGGCTCTCATCTTTAATTCCTCACTGCAGTCGAGTGGCTGATCCATTTTCACATGCACAAAAATAGCTGTAGCATTAACAAATGCACTGCATCCCATGCAATAGCATACAGTCATTAGCAGGATGAGAGAAGAAGAGACCTTTGAGATTATTTAATGAGTACCTTGAAGTTCAAAATAAAAACATAAAGAGAAAAAAAAGTATGTATGTTTTTGACTTGGAAATGTAATTAAGAGTACAAGTATACAGTCAATAACACTCAAGTTGAAGTACAATTACTCCGGTATTTTCCACCTCTGATGATAAATGTGCACAAATGTAAGAAAATGGTTTTTGGTGTGATTGATTGTTTTTTCAGGTCATTGCTCAGCAGCAGCTGTAATGCCATTTTCAGTGCAGTGGTTACACAGGACAACTCACCTGTGGGGAAAAATATTACTTATGATGCACATTCTAAAAAGATATTGGAGGTGAAATTAGACCTATTCAGTGTATTTCCTAAGGTATTATGCCATAGAAACATACACATAAAATACAATACACAGTCCCCTACCCCCACCCTCTATCTCCACCCCATCCCCACCCCATCCCTACCCCCAAAACATTTGGAACAATTCAGTTGTTTGTGCTATACACCAAACAAATTTGTGTTTGAGATCTATGAGATGAGAGTTTTGGGATTTTAGCTTTTATTTCCTGGTGTTTACAACTAGATGTATTAAACAACATAAAACATATAACCTTTTGTATCAAACCACACAATTTTAGGTGAGCAAAATTACAGGAACAGATGAGTCTTGAAGTAAATTAATGTAAATAATAGTTAATATTTGGTTGCATATCCCTTGCTTGCAAAAAAACTGCATCAAGCCATCACCAAGTTGTTGGTTTCTTCTTTTCTGATGCTTTCCCAAGGCTTTTATTGCAGCCTTTTTCAGTTGTTGTTTGTTTCGAGGGGTTTCCTTTTCAGGAGGTGAAATGCTGCTCAGCTGGGTTATTGTCTGGTGATTGACTTGACCAGTCTAGAATTGTTAAATTAGCAGGGTGTTTTGGATCATTATCTTGCTACATGATAGTTCCTCCCAATTACTTTTCAGATAGAAAATTTCACAGATGACCTTGTATGTGTTGGTCTAATACAAAATGTGCCATGTTCTATGTCGTTTAAAACATCTACTGTACATATAAATATCAGGAAATAAAAGCTGAAATCTAAACTCTCTTCTCATATTCATCTTTTGATCCCACCCCAAATGTCTTCAGTCTACAGCAAAAATAAAGTGAATTGGCCTTGCCATTACAAAACATTTAAAGGAGACTGTATGATTGATTGTACAATGTATTAATGCTAGTGCTAATCCTCTCTATACTGTGTGTACATGTGTTTAGGAGAGTCCTTTTAAAAAAGCTCCTTGGGACTCATGTGCTGTAGTAGGAAATGGAGGCATCTTAGCCAACAGCAGCTGTGGAAAACAAATTGACTCTGCAACATATGTCATCAGGTCTGATGCCAATTTCCACAAGACAGCCAAAACTAGGAAAAAGAATTTGCCTGAATAAACAAAAACACACACAATGACAAACAGTACACATCAAATCTCTCCCAATGTCTCATTATACTCCTTCTCCTATTGATTTCTCAGGTGTAATCTTCCACCACTGAACAATGGACATGAGAGAGATACGGGAAGAAAAACAAACCTCGTCACTGCCAACCCCAGTATCCTCTTTAAAAAGTGAGTCTGTGTGTGTGTGTGTGTGTGTGTGTGTGTGTGTGTTTATAGAAATTATGTGTGACAGGAGACATTTACATTCAAGAATGCAGGAAAATTTAATATGCAATTTAATATTACTGGTATTAATTATTGATAATAAACATATGGATGATAATAAATACATGAATTAGCAAAAACATTTGATCTCATTCCCTGAGATAGTTTCTGATAGTCCATTGATGAGGAGTTGATGTCAAACTCCCAGAAACTCCCATTTGAGGTGCTTTTATTTAAAAAAAAAACAAACAAACAAAAAAAAAAACATTAAACACAACTAGTAGTGATGGTGGATGGACATTATTCATATGACTATTGAACAACATTTAGAGTCAAGTGTGTTTTTAGTAAGTGTGTTTTTTATAATTTTATATCGATGTTTGATGATAAACCATGCAGGTGTTACACTGAAAAAAATGATTCTTAGAGTTCGACATGGCAAAGTTGATAATTGGATGTAGAAAAGGCAGATGCTACACCCAGCACACTGTATTTTCTTGTTTTATCAGATAAAACCCCAAAACACACAATCTCAGTTCATCAACAAGTACTTAATGAGAATTGAGCATGCAGCACCTTATATTGCTCTCTGATGCTCTGCAGGTACCGTGCACTAAATGAGCGCCGGCGGTCATTTGTGGAGAATGTGCAGTTGTATGGGGATGCTCTGCTTTTGATGCCTGCCTTCTCATATCCGCAGAACACTGCTGTGTCCCTGCGTGCCCTATACTCATTGGAGGACTTCGGCAAACGTGGCCCACGGCCTGTCTTCAATAACCCCGAGTACCTGAGAAGTCTGGCAGGCTTTTGGCGTGGCCAGGGACTTCGGGAAGCACGACTCAGCACTGGTATCATGATGGCCAGCTTAGCAATGGAGCTATGCAACAATGTCCATCTGTATGGCTTCTGGCCCTTTGGAACACATCCGTACACTGGCCAGCAACTCACCAACCACTATTATGATAACCAACCAGTAAACAACAGAGTGCACTCCATGCCGGCTGAGTTTGAGGCCTTGCTCAATCTTCATAACAAGGGTGTGATCCATCTGCACCTAGGGGTGTGCACAAATTAAACTATGTGGACTGTCTATTAAATAGTCTGTGCCTCAATTGTACCTTAAGCTTAGGTTAGCCTTGTACCTAAGCTTATGTCTTAGGTTAACAATCCTACTTTTTTAATATGACCTAATAATAATAGTCTAATAATCATTGGTGTGGTTTGCAAGAACATTTAATTGGTATATAAATGCTGGAGTAGGTCCTTCTTAATATAAAGAATCTGAAACCATTAACAGATCTGTGATACATTGCTTTGTTCCTCAAAAGTATTGTCACAATGTTAGTTTTATGGTATAGAGGAAATGCTACTTTTCTGTACAGTTAAAGAAGATCACACAGTGGAACATTATAAAACCCCTTGCAGTTAACTACTGAGCATGTCCAGTTAGAAAGCAGCAGAGGTGGTAACTATGTGATTATCCGTCTGAAGGTCAAAGGTGAACTCCCACACTCTTAGAAAAACAGTTTTTCCAATTGTTCATTTGTATAATTTTATATAATTAAGTATAATTTAATGA
This sequence comes from Noturus placidus, assembly GCA_022414735.1. Lineage (NCBI taxonomy): Eukaryota > Metazoa > Chordata > Actinopteri > Siluriformes > Ictaluridae > Noturus > Noturus placidus. The sequence continues at coordinate 19,792 of JAFFST010049841.1, forward strand.
ATAATGAAATCTTTTGGCCAATTCATTTTCCCAATGTGCTTGAATTCAAATCCCAGAAAACCAGGATACAACACTGAGTAGTGATTTCCTTGCTGGAGCAGTGTTGGAACAGTCAAGACAACATAACATATCTGTTAGTGAGTGGATTTCTCAAACTGGAGGAGGTCTATGCATGCACTATGGTATGGAAAGGCTCACTTCTTTTTCAGAGCGAGTTATGTATTGAATGTAATTATAAATGTTATATATACTGCAAATTATTTTAATTTTCTTATTGCCTCAAATTGCCTCTTATTAATTTTTTTTAAGAGTTGTTCTGGGGCTTTGCATTTGTAATGAATGCACATTCCTCAATATTACTACAAGAATTAATATAATTTCCTTGGCTGCTTTACTCAGATGGTTTAATTACTGTAATGAGTGCCAGAATAGCACTCACATTAGGGTTGTTATTTTTTGGGTTTTATTGTTTTGTTTTGTTTTGTTTTGTTTTGTTTATTTAAATACATGTTTACCTTTAGGTAGCCTTTAAAGAACATTGAGATGTCTGCTCGGTTCATATAATAAAACTATCCCTCTACTCCATTTGTAGCCAAAAGTGCACACATACACATACACACACACACACACACACACACACACACACACACACACACACATGCAAAATGTATTGGCATGAAGCTTGGTTAATTGAGAGTGATAGCCACCCTGTCACCCCAGACATTATTGTATTTTGCTAATCATCAGCTGGAACTAAGAAACTTTCAGAAGTGGCTTATCAACCCCATTAACAGGCAGTATCTAGGCTCTAACTTACTGGTCATGTAAGGCCATCCTAATGAAAGGGGTCCACTTGTGAGCTGTGCCACATTGGGGAGAGATATCCCCCAAGGATGTTTTCCTCACTGGTTGGCTCAAGTGTGGTGCTTTGGATGAGTGCCTTCCATACACCACCACCAAAGACCAATTCTACATTCACATTATGGCGCTCAGTCTCATGGTGAACCGATGTGTCACAAAATTAATATAGAGACAGATGCAAATGCAGAATCTCAATGACATATTTAATAAAGTATCAGACAAAACACCACACAAGACTTCAATGAAACAACGTACTGCACCAATCTAACCATAATGTAGTAGCATCATGAAGCAGGAAATTCCTGAACTTCCTGATGAGCAATATGAACTGTCAACGCTGTCTGTGTGCATTACACTTATACATTTACATGTACACTGTAACACATATCATGTGGTTAAACTTGGAAATGAAACTTTACCTGCTGCCTTAAAACTGTGAGTAAACCCAGCTTGAAGAAAACCTTTTGTTCTCAAAAAGTTACATTTTACAATTTTTCCAAGTCAAGTCAATGGATCACCTTAAGTTTGCTTGTTGAAAACGTATAAACTTGAGTTCAATATCTAAAACTTGTCATGACAATTGGAGTCAAAGAAAAGAAATATGTTCACATAGCATAGTGGGGCTATCATGTTTAAGAGTATAGTCATTTCGCAGATGCTTTTATCCAGAGCAACTTACAAAAAGTGCAAAGAGCTGAAGGGGCAACAGTGCATAGTAATTGGAAGATATAAAAAGAACAACAAGATACACTTTCTGTTAAAATGTCAGATTGATGATTTATGACCCCTCTGTAATTTATGACCCCATATTCCCCTGGCTGACAGCTCTGTAGGGGCACCTTACATTTACATTAACATTCATTTCATTTAACAGATGCTTTTATCCAAGTGTGGGCTGGTTGTGGCGTAGTTGGTAGAGTGGGTTGTCCACTAACCGTAGGGTTGGCGGTTTGATTCGAAGTGTCATACCGAAGTGTCCTTAGGCAAGACACTGAACCCCAAGTTGCCCCTGATGGCAAGCTGGCACCTTGCATGGCAGTTCTGCCACCATTGGTGTGTGAATGGATGAATGAGACACAGTGTAAAGTGCTTTGGATAAAAGCAGTATATAACTGTGCCATTTACAAGTAGTGATTCCATGAATGATTTATAATTGAGTTCTAGAGAATCAAAGTGTGCAGAGTAGAGGTGTAAGTTTTGTTTGTTTTTTTTAAATAATGTCAGGTTGGCATTTTAGGGGTTAGTTAAGTGTTCACAGAAGACAAGGGCGTAACCATGGTATGGACACTGGGGGGTCCACTTAGTTGTCCTTAGCCCAAATGTATTGTGAAGGAATGAAATACTCTGCAACTTTCCTCACTTTCACTCACGTTTATAACAGTCTGTCACAACGAACTCGGCAGGAGGATATGCAAGTGAATATAATGTTAAAGGTTAAAAACCGGACCTGACGTTAGCCTAGGTGTGCAAATATCAAAAGTTAATTGACATTCTTAAGAACAAACCAAGCCATGGTATGATGCCTTCTATACTAAGCTAATGTTACCTACTATTTAGGTATCTAGTTACTTACTATCTGAAAAAAAGCTTGTATGATCTGCTGCACTTTTCTACACTTGTCTGCTGTCTCCATTTCTTACAGACTGAGCTGCTAAAATATATCAACAAACATGCGTTGAGTATAGGCGCAACCAAATGTACAACTGGAAGGGGGGCACACACCGATTTTACTTAACAAATGGCAATATATTAAAAAGGAATAGACATAAATAAATTGAATAGATGAAGAAAAGACAAATCCGTTGGCAGGGTTCATTAAAGGGGGACATATAGAAAATATTTTGTACTTTATATTGGGGAGACAGATTGTTATTTCCTCAACATTTGGGGCGACACAATTCCCCCAGAGAATGCTTGGCTACACCCATGACGGAAGAGGTGGGACTTTAGTTGTTTTTTGAAAATAGTGACAGATTCTGCAGTTTGATTGAGGTTGGAAATTCATTCCACCATTGAAAGAAAGTTAGTTTGAAAGATAGTTTCAAATTAAAAGAGAGGCACCTAATTTATGACCACTGTGAACCCTATTTATCTATACATGTGAACTTGCACTTGCTGTCTGTCTGGGGAAAACACGACGGCAAGCGGAGCATATGTGTGTGTGTGTGTGTGTGTGTTTGTATGTGTGTGTGTGAGTGTGTGTGTGTGTGTGTGTGTGTGTGTCAGTGTGAGACCCATCAGAAAACATTAAGGAAAAAAGTTGTAAAGCACCGGAGTGTTAATCCTACCTCTGTCTTCCTGTTCATTAGTAGACTTTGAAGGTTTTAATACTACTGCCGAAACCCAGCAGGAGAAGGAGGCGCCATGGAGTCATCGCCACTGGATGAAATCATCCGGACCCTCGTCACCCTCCAGAGGATCCTGCATCTTGCCAGAAACAGCATATAAAGGACCTCCTCGAAGCCCAGGCCAAGGATCAGCAGGTGCTTCAGGGCCTGTTACAGCAGGCTGGAGCACTGGCAGTGGTCCCGACAGCGGCCCTGGCAGCAGCAGTCATTGCGGCCCACGTCACACTCACGAAGATGGGTAATTGCCGGAGGCCTTCCTGGAGCTCTACAAGCGCTCACGCTGGTCTGGGGCTGGTGGTCAAAACAGTGGGCAGCCTGCCTGTTGCCGCTGTTGTCCAGAGAAGCCCAGCTCACAGCTAAGTTGCGTTTCTCTTTCCCCACCCGCAGACGGAGGGTCACAGAATAATTATGAAGGTTCCGAAACATAACTCCATACTGAATGTCGCCCAGGATAAAAAGCTGTTATGGGGAGCTTGGGTCGGTACCCCTCTATTATGACTAGACATAGACCTCCTTGTAGTGCTGTGGCCAGGCACCACGTGGCTGATGGAGACCATTGGTTACCAGAACACGGACAAGGTTCAGGACTCAGACAATGCATAGTGTTAAGGGAGTGTACAGTGGCCTTTACACATCTGCAGCCCCGGCTGTTAGATGGTGGTCTGCAAGGTGGATCAGGTTCTGTCAGAGACTCCCCGACAACAGAAGATTCTGTCGATGACCAGGGGGGCAGGTGCTGAAACCAACAGCGCTTTCCCAACAGAGGCGGCGGAATCTGTAGGAGTGGTAGTTCTACTGCCACACTGTGACTTCGTTTGTGCCCTCTGCTAAAAACCGCTTGCAGCTCTAAAGCTCATACAACACCATTTTCGAGTGAGGCACGGGCAGGTGCCAGTCTGTTCAGTCGGTTCTGTTGTAGCAAGTGTGGAAAGACCTCGTCTCTGGTGCATTCCATTGCCTGTCACGTTCCAAAGTGTCGTGGGCATGTGACGGCCTTGGTCACCCGGGCCCTTCACATGCGGGGAGTGCGGGCATGGTTTTGCTTCGGGACGGGGATGGAGTATGCACGAGCTGCGTCTGCATCCTGATATACAGAATCATAAACATTTACTCAAATCGCGGAGGGGCAGTTTGGCTAGACAGGGGAGGGCAACCTCCCCAGACTTGAGGGGTCCTAACCGCCAGAGAGGGAATACAGTGAGTGACAGCATAGAGCCGCCGGAGCCTGTTGCAAGTACATTGGTCCCTGTGGCAGCGGGTCTTCTGCCAGATGGTTGCCTACTGGAGTCTCTCCGTGTGGGTGCCCATAAAATGGTGGCAGATGTGGGGGACAGTGGTGCTCCTTACATCCCCGTCCTCACCACGTGGTTGGAAGGCAGTGACCAGGTACCTGCCCTGGTCGAAAAGGCAATGGATGTGATGCTTCAGGGCTGGGCCCCGACGATCAAGGTGGGCCCTACCAGCAGACAAGCTAAGTCAAGACAAGGTATCTTTAGGGGGCGCAAATACCATCAGCGCCAGCTTGAGTTTGAGTGTGACCTAGCCAAAGCAGCGGAAATGATCTTGGACTCAAGTGGGAGTCAGTGGTGCCCAATTCCACCTAGTGTGGACTATGAGGCCTTCAGAGAGAAATGGGAGAGAGGGAACCCATTCCATGGGCTAGGTCGGTTCAGGTCAGAGGAGTCTGCTGAAAACTTACACCTCGTAGGGCCTATCTCCATTGCAGAAACCCGGTTTAGCCTCCAGTCCACATTGAACGATACCTCATCTGGCCCACACAGGATTGGGGAACAGGACATTCTCAGTCGGGATCCATGCTGTGAGACCCTCACTCACATGTTCAACATCTGGTGGGTCACGGGAGTCATTCCAAAAAGTTGGAAAAGATGTCACACGGTGCTCAGTCCAAAAGGATCCGATGCCTCCGAGGTGATGGAGGTTGGCAGCTGGAGGCCAATCACCATAGGGTCGGTAATCCTGAGGCTCTTCTCTTGGATACTAACAAGAAGGATGGTGGAAGCTTGCCCACTCCACATCCACCAGAAGGGGTTTTGTCCTGCCCTTGGGTGTTCGGAGGACATAGAGGTACTGCAAGGCCTTGTCTGGCATGGCAGAGAAGAGTGCAGCCAGCTCATGGTCGGACATGGTGTACAACCTCTGGATCCTTGAGTCCTTCTGGCGGAGCACCGGTCTTAGGGTACAGCATAGGAAGTGCAGAGGCTTCCTGGTCAGGCCTAGCAGAGGCTCTTTCACGGTGAATGATTGCCCTCCATGGGTTATGGAGTGCAGAGCAAAACTGTGAGGTTTCAAGGAGCGGCACTACATCTCTGCTCTCCAGTTGCACGCCAATGTATACCCTACCTGAGAGTCTCTGTGCAGGGGGAGACCTAAGTCCCAGACATCGTGCAGACACTGCCCTGCCAGATTGAAGTTTTCCTCGCACATTCTTGGGCAATGTCCGGCCAGCAAAATGACACGGATATCCTGGGACAACAAACTGTGCGCTCTTGCAGCGGAGGCTGAAGCCCTCGGGTAGCAGATTCACAGCAAATGGGCCTTCAGGACCTCCTCAGGGAAACTAAGGCGCATAGACCTGGTATGCAACCGAGATTCAGAAGCCTTGGCTGTGGACATAAGAGTTAGCTTGAACTAAGTCCGGGCACTCTTGTGAGCGCCAGGCCCGAAAAGACCAACTATTACGGACCACATAGGACTTGGATGGCTCAGGATCTAGGTTTGAGGAGGGTGTGGGTCTGTGGGTTTCCAATTGGAGCCCGTGGTCTGTGGTTGAGGGACAATGACACACTGGGGCTTGGTCCACCAAGAGCGAGGTCACTGGCTTGGCTGATGAGCAGGAGAGCACTCCTGTATTCGGCAAGGTGTATGGCCAGGTGTACGGGCAGGGGGATGCTACAGAAGATTCGGTGGTTGCCGGTTTGATGGGGGTACAGCCCGGGGGATGCTATGGAAGATCTTGGTCGGCTGTGCGTATCCCCGAAATCCATTAATTCGGACAAGGAAGCGGTAAAGTGAGGACCAAAGGGACATGCGGTTTTGGTGGCAACCGAGAACGTTAGCCATTCATCTGAGAGGCCTCCCTCCAAACTGGTTGCAGCGCACTGATGTCACTATCAATGATGAATGTGAGTGCCTCCACCGAGTTATTTCACATTGGTGTACAACAGTACTACAAAATTCTTTTTTACTATTATGGATGAAACACCCGTTTCTTTTAAAACATTATATTTATATGTTTTTTCTACCTCCTACATAAACCTTCGGACTTAAGACACGACCTTTGGAGATGTTGACACCTTGCTCAGGGTTAAACAACAACGTCTTTACAATATCTTCATGAATAAATTGTTAAACTAACATCTTGGTTTTTTGTTACTTGGATCAGAAGTCAGGACCTCTCTCATTTCAAAAGGTCCTCTTGTTGGTGAATACACAGCGATACTGTCAAGACTTCCGTTTTTCATCTCAGAAATATCGCTAGACTTTCCCCTATGCTATCTTCTCCTGTGACTGAAAGGCTTGTCTTGTATTGATTACTGCAATACACTTCTTGCTGGGGTTCCTAAAGCCACACTAAATAAATTGCAATGTATGCAAAATTCTGCTGCTTGGATCCTGACTGGTGTGAGGAGAAATGAACACATCACTCCACCCACTCCTGATCTGGAGTACGGGTTTATGACAGTGAGCAGTCATATACACTATAAGCCAAAGTTATAGAAGCCATCAAGTTATTTTTAAAGGTTCTAAAATATTTGAACAGTTAAGATATATTTCCAACAGAACAGAATATTAGACATTTAGTGTAAACTAGCGTAAAAAAATATATTCTCTGAAATATTTCTGTGAAAATAGTTTTCCATATTAAAGACATCATATTAGAAAAGATAGTACCGTCTTTGCTGATCAGTTACCAACTCATACTTTATAACAATTTGTTTAGGAGCATCTGAATCTGGAAAATAACTTTTATTCCATTTAGGTATGCAATAAAAGTTAATTAACAAATTAGGAAGAAATGGCTTGTACAATACTGCTGTGGATATTAAGTCAAACCATTTTGTTCAAACTTCACTGTGATCCATAGAGTAGCAGAAAGTTATGGCACCTTAAATCCACCTTAAATCCAAATTTATTGGATATTTCAAGCTTTTTAAACAAATAAAAAACTGAAAAATTGGGCGAGCAAAATTATTCAGCCCGCTTTAGTTAATACTTTGTAGCGC
>JAFFST010049841.1:27769-38208 GCA_022414735.1 Noturus placidus
TGTATGAGCTGAAAGTTTAGAGGGACGGCCGGGTCTTGGTAGATTTGCAGTGGTCTGATACTCCTTCCATTTCAATATTATCACTTGCACAGTGCTCCTTGGGATGTTTAAAGCTTGGGAAATCTTTCTGTATCCAAATCCGGCTTTAAACTTCTTCACAACAGTATCTCGGACCTGCCTGGTGTGTTCCTTGTTCTTCATGATGCTCTCTGTGCTTTAAACGGACCTCTGAGACTATCACAGAGCAGGTGCATTTAAACCGAGACTTGATTACACACAGGTGGATTCTATTTATCAACATTAGACATTTAGGTGAAGATTGGATCATTCAGAGATCCTCACAGAACTTCCGGAGAGAGTTTGCTGCACTGAAAGTAAAGGGGCTGAATAATTTTGCTCACCCAATTTTTCAATTTTTTATTTGTTGAAAAAGTTTGAAATATCCAGTAAATTTCATTCCGCTTCATGATTATGTCCCACCTGTTTTTGATTCTTCACAAAAAATTACAGTTTTATATCTTTATCTTTGAGGCCTGAAATGTGGCAAAAGGTCGAACAGTTCAAGGGGGCCGAATACTTTCGCAAGGCACTGTAGTTTATCCAGTTGATGCTGTGGAACTAAAAACATAATTTCTGCATATTCCATCCCCAAAGTTATCTAGAATCAATCAAGCTGGAGCTAAAAGGAATTGTGACACTTAAGTGTAGTAGAAAAAATTCCCCCTGATGGTTTATCAGTCATCTCTTTCTTTTAACACCAGTCTTCTTATCTGCAACAAATTTGGTCATGCTTTTCCTCTTTCTCAGTTTCTGGTATTGTTGCGACGTGAGTGTTATGTTGCTCTAGAGCGGGGATCACCAACCTTTTTGAAACTGAGAGCTACTTCATGGGTACTGAGTCATACAAAGGGCTACCAGTTTGATATGCTCTTTTTAGACAAATTTAATTTTATATTAAAACAAATCCAATAAATTTTAGAATTATTATACCCTGATATTAGAACTATTAAGAGTGTAAGTGTGACTTAAACGATTATTTTTTTTATATTTTCACTCCCAATTCCACAATTGTACAGTTTTTGCGCCCACTGTATCAATAATGATTAATGATACTCATCTATGAGAAGACATTGATCACGTTAATGATTTCTCACAATTATCAACAATGAAAACAAGGTGGGAAACAGATATCAATATTCAGCACTTTATCTCTTTTAATCTCAGTAATTGTTAAATTGACAGATCATCACTTACATTACTACATTTCATAGGAAAAATATCCAATTTTCACTAGCCACTGACAACCTTTTTAACAAATCATAAACTATGTTGCACCATGTTTCAAAAAGTTATCAATTATGTACAGTTGAAGAAATCAACTTACATATTTTTAAATAAATCTGGTCACATTTTGAACTCATGACCAAATCTGCTGCACAACAATCTGGTATCTGTTTCTTTATTAGTGGGAAGACTGGCATTGCATGCTGTTCCCCAGTGTATTGTAATATGGTGTGTAACTTGACACTGCAACTGTGAGTGAGTCTTTCAGATGTGCATCAGTGAGGCGTGTTCTGTGTTCTTGATGAAGTTCATGTCAGCAAACGCTGATTCACAGAGATAGAGAGTGGAGATTAGATCGGTTCCATTTTTGTCGTCTTTAAGTACAGTGTTAGCGATTAACATCATTGCTTCTTTGACAACTTCTCCATCTGAAAATGCCTTCTTCTTCTTGATCAGAAAATGTGTAGCTCTAAACAAGGCTTCGGTTACTTTTTGTGACTTTTTCGCCGGCCTCGTGAAAAAAGACTGTCGCTTACCAAAAGCTGTCTTTAGCTCACGGGCTTTTTCTACCCGTAGTGAGCTTCCTGGTGGGTAGTTAGCATGGTAGCTTTTGTGACACGTAGTGAAGTGTCTCTCAACATTGTGCCGCTTTGCCGTCGCCACAGTCGCCCCACAAATGAGACACTCACAGGTTTCTTTCACAGTCGTAAAAAATAACTCCTTCTCCCATTCGTTGTGAAAGTGGTAAGTTTTCTTTCTTTTTTCTGCCATATTTTTTGGGGAAGAAACTGCATTCAGCATCCATCTGTGCTGTGCCCGCTAGCTTAGTCTCCATTAGCACTGGTTTTTTCATGCTCACAATACTGACCTTTGAACGTGAGTAGGTCAGAGTTCACCTAAACTTATCTAAACTTCATGTATAATGAACATATTTTTAAGATATTGTCATTTTTAAATCTATATGAATGCAAGTGTGATTTAAAAAAGAATAGCAACAGAATTTTTTTTAAATTTTAGATGGACTCAGCTCACTAATGAGTTGTGCTATTTTTAGAACAGGTCTGCGGGCGACTCATGTGGACCCCAGGACCCTGGGAGCGACCTGGTGTCCTTGTGCACCGTGTTGGTGACCCCTGCTCTAGAGAACATTAAGAGCTAGTTCACACAATGTCACAATGAGCTTGTATGTGGCAAATTGTAAAATATTCTGTTTCTGTTTTAGTGTTGCTTTTTATAATATCTTTAAAAGCTGTATGTTTCTACAAAGTCTAGCACACATTTTCACAGTCCAACAGTTTTTCCACTACCATCTTTCTGGACGTACAGTATACTAGAGGATATGGTGAAAGTAAATCTATTCTGAGCCGATAATCAATCATCGGGTATTCAAAAGGTTTGTTGGTTGCATCTTTACAACATTTCATTAAAAATATTGTGTTCCCAGGATACATTTGTCTTCTTACTACATTGACCTGATTGGTGTCTCTGGGATTTTTAAACAGCAGATAATTTGTGTTTAAGATGTTGGTCCGGCTGGATTTACCTTGGCAAAATAAATTCTGTACAACATAAATAGTGATAAGATTTATGTGGTGAACATATTGCATGAACACTTTCTCCATTTCGTTGCTCATGCTGACCTCTTTCATCAGGTCATCAAAGATCAGCAAATTAGTTTTGTTGACATGGAACAAGTCATCATCATTCAGAGTCTGCAGTAACCCTTCAAAGGGTTTTGAAGGGTTGCTTATCACACATGAGAATGGATGCTGTAGTCTGAAATAAAAACCATCTGCATCTTGCACTCCCCTATGACCAAAAGTATTGTCAGAGACCATATCAGAGAATTGTGAAATCAAAGAGCAGCACATGTTTGTTGTACAACTGTCATGGAGTCCATGGAGGCGGATGCAAATGCAGAACTTCTTGAATTATTGACAGACACCAGGAACAGTCTGAGGGAAACAGGCTCAGAAAACATACATGAGGGAAGACACACTAGGAACTGTCAATATAAGAAACATGAAAACTAAAAAAATTGGAGTGATGTGTTCATTTCTCCTCACACCATTCAGGATCCAAGCAGCAGAATTTTGCACACATTGCAATCTATTTAGTGTGGCTTTAGGAACCCCTACAAGAAGTGCATTTCAGTAATACAAGACAAAACAAAAGTTTTGATAAGCCTTTCAGTCACATGATAAGATAGCATAGGGCAAAGTCTAGTAATTTCTGAGATGGAAAAAGGAATTCTTGACATTATATAGCACATGTGAGTCAAAAGACAAACTCAAATCAAATATGACTTGTCGATTTTTTTATTTACTTATTTAGAGAGAGAGAGAGAGAGAGAGATAGATACAAACATGGCCATTAAAACAAATGAGAAAAAGTGGGTGTGTGATCAGGTAATTTAAGAGCATATTTATTTATGAGCAAGCATATACACCTGTGTGTTGAGCTACTGACATCGACAGAGCACATTTATCAGATATGAATTTTTTTTTTCATAAAGCTGTTATCTATCATCTGTCTTGCCGTCTTTTGCAGTGTGTGCTTTTCGCACTTATTTACTCAAGGGTAAGTGTCTGAGCCTGCTTCTGTATTTGTTTTTCCTTTTTTTCACATATTTGGGTAAGTTCAAAATGAGTCAGTGGAATTAACATCAACAATCAAACAATTCTGTCTTCTTGACCAATATATTAACTGATTTCATAATAATTAATTATGAGTGCTAGCTTCATTGAAATCCTGCCCGAGCTGCATTTGAAAGTTGAAAATACTGTATGTTTACTGTCTTTTCCATTTATTTTTTTGGACACATTTATTCTTGGTTAAATTTGAATTTGTGTACAGTGAGGGAAAGAAGTATTTGATCCCCTGCTGATTTTGTATGTTTGCCCACTGACAAAGAAATGATCAGTCTATAATTTTAAATGTAGTTTTATTTGAACAGTGAGAAACAGAATAACAACAAAAAAAAATCCAGAAAAACGCATTTAAAAATGTTATAAATTGATTTGCATTTTAATGAGGGAAATATGTATTTGACTCTGCTGCAAAACATGACTTAGTACTTGGTAATGACTTAGTAATTACTTTTCATTTTCAATGCCCTGGCTGACGGAAGGAGGTTCTCACCCAAGATTTGACAGTACATGGCCCCATCCATTGTCTCTTTGGTGCGGTGAAGTTGTCCTGCCCCCTTTGCAGAAAAACACCTCAAAGCATGATGTTTCCACCTCCATGTTTGACGGTGGGGATGGTGTTCTTGGGGTCATAGGCAGCATTCCTTCTCCTCCAAACACTGCGAGTTGAGTTGATGCCAAAGAGCTCAATTTTGGTCTCATCTGACCACCAGAGGACAACTGGGGTGTTGTGGTCAGATGAGACCCAAATGGAGCTCTTTGGCATCAACTCAACTCACAATTCATTATTTTCCTCAAAATGCTACAAACAATACCCCATAATGACAATGTGAAAGAAGTTTGTTTGAAATCTTTGCAAATTTATTAAAAATAAAAACCAAAAAAAGCACATTTACATAAGTTTTCACAGCCTTTACCATGAGACTCAAAATTGAGCTCAGGTGCATCCACTGAGTTCCCACTGATCATCCTTGAGATGTTACTACAACTTGACCGGAGCCCACCTAAGGTAAATTTAGTGGACTGGACATGATTTGGAAAGGCACACACCAGTCTATATAAGGTCCCACAGTTAACAATGCATGTCAGAGCACAAACCAAGCCACAAAGTCCAAGGAATCTTCTGTAGACCTCCAAGACAAGATTGTATCGAGGAACAGATGTGGGGAAGGCTACAGAAACATTTCTGCAACATTGAAGGTTCCAGAGGACAGTGGCCTCCATCATCTGTGTAACTGCCTCACAGTTTAAGTCAAGTCTGCTACCGTTATTTGGTTCCTACCTGAAAATAATAGATTTTAGAGGTGGAACTAATTAGCACAGATCTTGTGTTCCGCACGTACCTGAAGGGGCACAACACCTTTAGTCGAAGCACCAAAAAACCATAATGTGGCAAGTGTGAACAATAAGAATAATAAATCTGGACGTATATTGCCTGAGGAGAAAGAAGAGAAGGAAAGGACTTTAAGATTTAGCCCCTCTTAAGTAGAAGGCAGCCTATGAGGTATGTTTCATTGTATATGGTTTTCTGTGATATGTTTTATGTGAATAGCTTGTGTTAACTAGCATGTGACTATAGCAACACAAACTGTAAAGTCAAAACATACATACATGCATTTTATTTGTTGTATCCTTTTATTTTTTCTTTCTTTCCATCCAGTTCTCACGGGTTGAAGTCTTGAAGGGTTGATGCGTTGCTCATTAGAGAAATAAAACCCCGTTTTTTAAACAAGACCTCATGCTACATGTTTACTACTTGGAGGGAGCTACAATCTGTAAATGGAAGAATTTTGGAACAAGCATGCCTCTTCCTAGAGCTGGCCGCCTGGCCAAACTGAGCAATCGGTGGAGAAGGGCTTTAGTCAGGGAGGTGACCAAAAAACCCGATGTTCACTCTGACCGATCTCCAGCGTGTCTCTGTGGAGAGAGGAGAACCTTCCAGAAGAACAACTATCCCTGCAGCACTCCACCAATCAGGCCTGTATGGTAGAGTGGCCATACGGAAGCCACTTCTCAATAAAAGGCACATGACAGCCCACCTGGAGTTTGCCAAAAGGCACCTGAAAGACACTCAGACCAAGACCAAGACAAACATTTAACTCTTTGGCCTGAATGGCAAGCGTCATGTCTAGAGGAAACCAAGCAACACTCATCACCTTCACCGCCAATACCATCCCTTCAGTGAAGCATCGTGGTGGTAGCATCATGCTGTGGGGATGTTTCTCAGCGGCAGGAACTGGGAGACTCGTCAAGATCAAGGGAAAGATGAATGCAGCAATGTACAGAGACATCCTTGATGAAAACCTGACCCAGAGTGCTCTGTACCTCAGACTGGGGCGAAGGTTCATCTTCCAACAGGACAACGACCCTAAGCACACAGCCAAGAGTCCAGACTTGAACCCGATTGAACATCTCTGGAGAGATCTGAAAATGGCTGTGCACCAACGCTCCCCATCCAACCTGATGGAGCATGGGAGGTCCTGCAAAAAAGAATGAGAGAAACATCCCAAAAATAGGTGTTCCAAATTTGTAGCATCATACTCAAAAAGACTTGAGGCTGTAATGGGTGCCAAAGGTACTTCAAGAAAATGTTGAGCAAAGGCTATGAATACTTATGTACATGTGCTTTTTTGTTTTTTATTTTTAATAAATTTGCAAAGATTTCAACTTCTTTCAAACTTTCAAACTCTTTCAAAACAAACTTATTTCACGTTGTCATTATGGGGTATTGTTTGTAGAATTTTGAGGAAAATAATTAATTTAATCCATTTTGGAATAAGGCTGTAACATAACAAAATGTGTAAAACGTGAAGTGCTGTGAATGCTTTCCGGATGCACTGTACCTGCCTTGAAAGTGTTTTTGGTATGTCTCAGACAGTTTTAAACTGGTTTAAATCTTATCTTAGTGACTGTTCCCAGTTTATTTCTATGGTGCTTCCTGGGAAATTGAGTTGCTGATTTGCTGTGATGTGTCAGCTTTTACAAAAGAAAATCGTCCAAGGTACAATTTGTGCAATTTTATAAGAACATTAGCTGGTAAGTTTTACTGAACTTGCTGGAGAATCTGCTACAGTTCTGCTTGAGACTTTGACTGTCACTTTTTTTCCCATCAAAACCCAGCAGCCTTCATTATGTTTTTTGACTGATAAGTGGTCTGTTACGTAATATTTTGCTTTACTGACATACTGTCAGAGAGTTCCCCTCTGGTAAATGGACTAAGTAAAGTATCTCAGTTAGTGGGACTATTAATAAAAGTCGGGAATCCTGAATTGATTTTTTGGGAGGACCAGCCTGTCAGACAAACCTGTCTTGCCGTTCACCACCTACTATGAAATGGCAGACAGGGCGGCCTCCACAGCCCAGCTCCAGTCTGAGGCAGATAGAGTGGCCTCCACAGTCCAGCTCCAGACCGAGGCCGAAAGGGCGTCCTCTCCTACCGAGTTTCCATTATAAACCGCCAGGTTGACCTCTCCTCCAGAGCTGCAGCCTGAGACCTAGGAGGTGGTCTCCCCTGCAGAGGACCAGAGGTCAACGTGACAGCCTCCCAAGCCATGCTCATGCCTGAGACAGAGGAAATGTTCCAGTCAGGGGCCAATGACCAGCTTACACCTGAGGGGCCAATGACCAGCTTACACCTGAGGTGGACGATGCGACCTTCCAAGCCATGCTCACGCCAGAGACTAAAGTTACAGCTTACCATGACATGTTCAAGCCACAGGTCGACAAAATGACCTATCAAACGCTGCCCAGAGGCTGACGGTGCAACCTCCCAAGCCTTGTTTCCCCTCACGACCATGGCAAGCCTGCACCAGCCTCATGTCTGTTCTCGGGGAATCAGCTATTTTTTGGACATGCCTGCCTTATGTTTTGGTTCTTTCCCAATGTCTCATCTTTTTTGTGTTATGCTCTTTGATTTCGTTGTATATTTAAACCCCTGTATGTCTTTGTTCAGGGCGAAATATTGTGTGTCCTTATTTTCCACCAGAGCCATACCCTGCCTTTGTTCTGTGTCCTTGATTCATGGTTTTGTTCCTGGTTTGTCTATACATTTCTTGATTCTTGTCTAAAACTAGTTTATGTTGTTTGCCGATCACCCAACCATGATTTTGCCCTACGATTCGGATTTGTTTACCTGCCTCTCTTCATTAAAAGCTTTAACTGCACTTTCATTCGTCTTCAACTTGATCATGTGACACATTCACACATTTTTCTGTAACGTAATTTTTTTGTTGAAAACATTTTGTATGAAAAAAAGGTTTTGTATTGATTTACTAATGCAGAGGTCAGAAAATAAACATCTAGAACAAAATCTGTCCAAAAATATATAGAGTGTAAAATAAGACTTTTTCACAGTACACTATATTTAGAAATAACATTAATATGGCAACACACATAAGGAATAAAGCACAATGGGGTGTGCTATTACAGGAAAATAACAATGGGAAGCTTACAATAAAGTTGAATACTTTCCTATAACAGCATATCCAGCATAAGTGTTTTATTCATCAAACATCAAAGTAATTTGACAATTATTACAATTGCCTTCCATAAAAGCTAAATAAAAATCTCCTTACAGAAAGTTTCAATATCAGTGATTATATACTGTACTTATTGTTAGACTTACATTATATGGAAAGTCTGCTATACAAGTGCCTGTGAATTTACTGTTACTATATAAAGGATAATGTATTCTAACATGCTGTTAATATAAATCTGTGATTTGAATTACAGCCAGCAGTACTGTCAGAGCTGCTGTTGGAGAAAATTAATCAACAAAATCTGACCAATACAAATAGAAACATCAACTGCACCCCCTGAGCACACATGTGTGTGAAGATCAAATCATAAGAGTCAGTTATATAAAAACTTAGTTACCCATAGTATCTAGACAGCTAAAATCAGCAACTGATATCGACTAAAGTATCTAAAACACTCATTATGACGAACACTACACATCAAAACTTTCCCTTTGTCTCAGTGTACTTCCACTCCCTTTTGTTCCTCAGGTGTAATCTTCCTCCACTGAGTAATGGATATGAGAGAGACACAGGAAGTAAAACAAACCTTGTTACAGCCAACCCCAGCATCCTCTTTGAAAAGTGAGTCTGAGTTGTACATACAGTTGTATATGTGAGAGTGTGTTTATGAAAATTACATAAGACAGGTAGATTCTTTATTTGATATGTGGGGTAGAGCTTTCACGTGGCATTCATGGAGAAATGTGATATAATATGCACTTTTTTATACTGCTGGTATTAATAGTTAACTACTCTAAAAGGATGAATTATACTAAAATGTGACTATCAACATGAATAGTGCTTCTTAGTCACTGATAAACTAATAATCCATTGATGGAGCATTTTTAAGTACAGTGGTCACATTTACAGTATTACTGCTGTCAATCTCCCAGTAGCCCAAATCTGATGTGCGTTCATTCTTACAAAGAACATTTTTAAAACAAAACAAGTCAGGGAACAATTGTCACGCCTGGACCAACAGAGGGCGCCACGGTATAGACTTTGCCCGGTCATGTGACCATCTCACGTGGTTACATGCCGGAAGTTTGGACAAGTAGCGGCAGGTGTGTCTCATTCAGCAGAGTTAAGAGCGCTATATAAGTTCCTGGTTTTCGCCACTGAGGTGCGCGTTATTGTTTCGGACATGTGTTGAATGTTTTGGATGTTTGGATGCCTGAAGACGTTTTGGAAATCCTTGGACTTTTGAAAGGTTTTGGTTTATGTTTACTTTATTTGTTAATAAAAGAACGTGCTCTTGCGATTACTTCCTGCCTCCTCCTCCGTTTCGTGACAACAATTAAATAACATATAATGATTTCAAATAGCAGTGGTGCTGGATGGATATTATTTATATGACTGAACTAAAGAAAAAAAACAGAGTAAAAAATTGTTTAGTTTTTGTTATTGTTTTTGTTTTATAGTTGGTGCTAAACAAAGTAGGCAGTACATCCAGGATTTCACAGAGGTGCAATGTGAGTTGTTTGTGCAATTTTGCAGAAAACTACTTGAATTGGCGAAATTGCAATTACATGAAATTGTTTTGCATGGTCTTTCACATAGATGTTTGTTGGTAAATGAGGCCTTTTACCTGTACTCATGTTCAACATGTGAATATGAGGGCTTTGGCTGAATGTGCATTGTGATTATGTCACATGACATGTATAGGTCCTGTCACTATCCCCCTTTAAGCAGAGTGCATTTGTCACGTCTGGAAGCAAGGGAGGAAGCAGGTGCAGACTTGAGTTTAAACATTTATTTAAAGGCAGAACAAACAAACAAACAAAACAAAGACACTAAGACTAGTATACAGTGGTGTGAAAAAGTGTTTGCCCCCTTCCTCATTTCCTGTTCCTTTGCATGTTTGTCACACTTAAGTGTTTCGGAACATCAAACCAATTTAAACAATAGTCAAGGACAACACAAGTAAACACAAAATGCAATTTGTAAATGAAGGTGTTTATTATTAAAGGTGAAAAAAAATCCAAACCAT
>JAFFST010049841.1:65616-81328 GCA_022414735.1 Noturus placidus
CACTGTCAACAAAAGTGAGTACACCCCTAACTGAAAATGTCCAAATCGGGCCCAAAGTGTCAATATTTTGTGTGGCCACCATTATTTTCCAGCACTGCCTTAACCTTCTTGGGCATGGGGTTCACCAGAGCTTCACAGGTTGCCACTGGAGTCCTCTTCCACTCTTCCATGATGACATCACAGAACTGGTGGATGGTAGAGATCTTGTGCTCCTCCACCTTCCGTTTGAGGATGCCCCACAGATGATCAATAGGGTTTAGGTCTGGAGACATACTTGGCCAGTCCGTTCACCTTCACCCTCAGCTTCTTTAGCAAGGCAGTGGTTGTCTTGGAGGTGTGTTTGGGGTCGTTATCATGCTGGAATACTGCATACTGATCATGTTCTGCTTCAGTATGTCACAGTACATGTTGGCATTCATGGCAATGGTGGCAGCACCCATACGTCTATTTCCCAAAGACAACCTCTGGATATGACGCTGTGCACGTGCACTCAACTTCTTTGCTTGACCATGGCGAGGCTTGTTCTGAGTGTGACCTGGCCTGTTAAACCGTTGTATGGTCTCGGCCACCGTGCTGCAGCTCAATGTCAGGCTCTTGGCAATCGTCTTATAGCCTAGGCTATCTTTATGTAGAGCAACAATTTTTTTCAGATCCTCAGAGAGTTCTTTGCCATGAGGTGCCATGTTGAACTTCCAGTGACCAATATGAAGGAGTGTGAGAGTGATGACACCAAATTTAACACACCTGCTCCCCATTAACACCTGAGACCTTGTAACACTAATAAGTCACATGACAACGGGGAGGGAAAATTTCAAATTGGGCCCAATTGGGACATTTTCACTTAGGTGTGTACTCACTTTTGTTGACAGTGGTTTAGACATTAATTTCTGTGTGCTGAGTTATTTTTAGGGGACAGCAAATTTACACTGTTACACAAGCTGTACACTCACTATTTTACATTGTAGCAAAGTGTCATTTCTTCAGTGTTGTCACATGAAAAGATATCATAGAATACTGTACTCACTTTTGCGAGATACTGTATGTGTATATATATATATATATATATATATATATATATATATATATAACATACACATTGACAACACATTATTAACACATCCTATACACGATTGCCATTTCTTTTTTAAACCGACATTGAGTCGTCTCTCCCACTCATGATGAACTTGTGTTAATACATGTGTCCATGTAACTGCATTCCCATCACAACCTTGCAACAGCTTTCCGATCCAGCTATGAGAATGATTTCAATACATTTTGCATAAAAAAAGACATTTTGTGTAAAATTGTTAATTTCCCCTATGTATGGAGACTTCGGACACTATGGGACACCTCGTATTTTCAGTATTTCCATGTCTATTGATATAGGCAGTATGATTGATTATAAATAAATTTTATTTAAAAGATTTTAAAAGGGACATACAAAAATATTGTGTGTGTATATATATATATATATATAATTTTAAACTGTGTAAATAATTTAATATGCCAGTTAGTTGATCAGCCTGTAACTCATAGCCTGGTCACATATTAATCAGAGTCTACTAAACTGACTTGTGTCATATCATATCATATCATATCATATCATATCATATCATATCATATCATAGCAAATTCAGTGATATCATTAAATACTGACTAATCACCCTCTGAATTGAAATCATGCCGTATTGTATCAGATTCGATGGTGTCATCAAAATTTAATTGTTGCCTAAAGAATCGAAATCATATTGTGCCATGTGGCACAATACACCACTACAAGGCAGTAATCTAGAGAGGAGCAGCTAAGGTTAGAATGAATAATTTGTTTTTCAAGATGGCACAACTTACAAATTTGTTTTCTGTTTTCTCTTTCTCATATATTTTACATCAAAAATTTATTGGTAGAAATGACAAATATTTCTTTTTTGTGTTTCACTGACATTTTATGCAGATAAATTAGTGGTAGGAACACAAACACACGCAGATGAACACAAATGCAAACAATTTCATTTACAAAAATCCAACAATCCAAAATTCACAGCTGTAGTCGAAAAACAGACATGTGTTTAAAAGTACCAGGATCAGCTGAAGGAGAGATCCAAAGGCATGACTGGGAAAACAGGCAAAAGGTCAACGATGAATATGGAAAAAATGTCCGAAAGGCTAAGTCACGCCAAAAATGTTTTTAAAGTATTTTAGTTGCATATTTTGGCAATATAATATAATAAAATGGCAAACCAGAATAAACATAAATATGCCACACAAACATACACAAATGTGTTTGTTCACCAAATTATATTTCATGTCACAGATTCTGTTTCTATACTGCAATCTACAGCAACCGTGCAGATGTACAGATGTACAGATGTGCAGATGTATATTTGAGCACAATGTATCACAAACAGGAGTAAAAATATTATTAATAGTTATATTTTTATCAGAGTAAGTTTTCCTTTTTTCTCAGCAGTGTGGGATAGTATGGACTGACAACTTACAAGTTGCAAGTGTGATATTTCTTGACTAGTTCTCATCTCTATGATGGCAGTAAATTCAGTTTGCTGGTATGTTGTTAGTTATATCAGACATCCTGATTATATGAGTATTTATGCGTAATGACATGTCAACATTTAACAATTGGGTTTGTTGGAAAGATAATTCAGTTAGTTGTGTTTAGAAAAATAAGCTGAATAGACTATTTATGAATTTCAGTCAGATTGTCACATTGTAATTTTTAAATTATTGTTTAGGTCAGGCATTGTGTTTACACTAAGAAGGGTTTTGCCAAACAGTAATGCATTGTAATAATCTAGACTCAAGAAGTTGAGGATCCATGTGTGAAGAGTGTGTGTGTGTGTGAATAATTCAAATCTCAGCATGGTAAAGCAAGGAAGAGTAAAACAAAATGATAAAGCAAGAGGCAACAAACCAAAAGGATCAGCCCATCGGATGAGCATACAACAAAGGATCTAAACCTGTTATTAGCAATCAGAGCAGAACAATGGAAAGACTTCATATTGTTTCGTTGCATGTGCTAGACTTATACATGCTAAAACCAAGGAAAAAAGAAGTAAAGAGCTTGAGCTATGTTAGTATTCTGGACATAGATCTTCTGGCAGAGAGTGGTCCTGGGCTGGTGTGAGAGATCAGCTTGAAGCATCTGTCATATCATGTATGTATATAAGTGCGCCATTTATATCATGCCGCATATTGTGTTTTAACATGTACGGCCTCTAAAGTTTGCTCGTTTTTCCTTATCCACTCATTGATGGCCGAGACCCTGGATGGTTCCCCAGACCATGGAAATGAGGTGAGACCTGTAGAAAAATGGATGAGGGAATGTTAAGTGTATTCCATCTCCAGTCTTGCTGGGGTTTTTTCTGCAGTACTTCTTCAGAAACAACCAGCAGCAACAATTTCCTGGTTCAAGCATTCTACCTGACCATTTGTCTGTAAGTGATCTCTTAAGAAGCGGTTTCATTGATGCTTAACTGTTGGTAGAAGGCGTTCAAGACATGCAAAGTGAACTGTACTCTCCTATCTGAAACACAGTCTTTTAGTGCAGAAAACCGTTGCTGAAAATAGTTTCTGCTATTTCCTGGGCCAGGGGGAGTTTAGGTAGAGGCATGAGTTAACAAGCCTTCAGAAAAGTGATGAATGTAGGTTCTGAATCCTCTTAATACGGGCAGATTTGTAATGAATATTTTTGCAATGTGTAATCAAGGGAAGTGAGGTATGGATAATGACTCTAGTCCACCTGTGGACAGAACACAGGATGTTCTTGATTGCACACATTCTTGAAGATCTTGTGTGCCTGACCTCGTTGTTCATAGAGGGCCACAAAAACCCATCCAATGAGTTGTTCTCACACTGGCCAATCATGAGAACTTTCCACTGCTTGAGACATGGAGGGACCGATGTACACCAACGTCAGTGCCTCCTTTATAATACCCTCCATCGCCTGAGTTTCTGTGACTGCATATAGGCTCTGCTATCTGCAATGATCTTGGACCAAAGTAGATTTGTAAATTCCCTTCGAGATTTTGAATGCTGTACCTCCTATTGTGCTACTCCACCCATGTCCGTGCAGGTGCATTAATTTCTGAAGGTCTGAATAACTGAAAGTAGTACAACCAAATTTTCAACAAGCGAGGGTAATACCAGAAACTACACTTGCGTAGGCAAGAAAATCAAGCAACATGTCCTTATAAAATGTTCCTATTGTTATTCTTACTTCCTCTTAAGGAGTGTTTCTCAGATTAGTTCTCTGATTATCCTGTTTTGACTATATAAGCTCATATTTTAGTGACATCCCTGATTGTTAGATCCATATTTATGCCTCAAATGTTATATAATGCTGTGTGTGTGTGTGTGTGTGTGTGTGTGTGTGTGTGTGTGTGTGTGTGTGTGAAAGAGAGAGAGAGAGAGGTGCTCCATCTGAATCATTTCTATACATAGATGTGAGGAGGAGGTGATAGAAACTACAAAGCTGGTTGTGTTAATGTGTGTGTGCTCTTGTGCGTGCATGTATGCCTTTGTATCAGTGAGTGCGTAGTAAAGCAGGTTGGATTAGGTGTATGTGTGTGGTGTGTGATTGCCAGTATTAGAACATTGATGGACTTGTGGTCATCAGAAGAACCATACGATGATCGAATCTTAAGGCTGTATGAGCCATAATATAAAGATTAGAAAATGGGATACTGCACATATTTCCCTGCCTACAGCTTTGTGTCCCTTTTAAATCTTTACACCACATACAGAAATTTGTGAATTGTGAACAGTGTTCATGCATGTTTATGTTGTTTGCTGTATGGGAGTTGGAACATTTTACAAGGATCCTGTCTACTTTTGATTTCATTAGCCTCTTTTCCTTTTATCTTCACTCCTACTGAGTGTTCACCTGTCTCCTCTTCTATTCGCTTATATCTGCTCTTCTTCTCCTGCCTCCCCTCTTTCTGTCCTCTCATTTCTTCCTTGTCTCCCATCTCCTCTTACCTTCTTCTGCCTCTTCTCCTCTTAACTCCTATCCTCCTGTCTCCTCTCCAGTCCTCTCCTCTCTTCTCCTCTCCACTCCTGTTCATTCTTCTATTTTCTTCTGTCCTCTCATTTGGTCTCTTTTCTTTTTCCTATCCGTTTCTTTTGTTTTCTATATTCCGCTCCCTTTCCTTCTTTTCCTGTCATGTCTTCTCTGAATTTCATTGTGTAACTTTCAAAATAATTTCCCCATCAGTTCACATCCCCCATTCCCAGTTATCCAATTAGCCTCAGTGGGTGTTTGTTAACAGGAAGTCTCCCATTGCCATAGTGACAAATCCTTCCTCCTTCCCTTGACATTTGGTTGGCCTTTTCTCCAATCTGATCACCACCCATCCTGCATTAGAAACATAGAAACACATCTCATAATAAATTCAGAAATAAGCACCTGTTTTACTGTAGATATGACTTGATCTGCTGAATGAGGTTAATCAGGAACTTCACATAATCTCCACAGGAACCGTTTTTATTTAGGTGTAAAAGCAGGCACAGTGATGAGAAGAATATGGGAATACTAATAAGGAAACACTTTTCCTATTTCATTGTGTTTTGCTTCCTAGGCTCATCACTGATTTGCTCCTAAAAGGGAAAAAGTCACACGGGAATGTTTGAGCCTGTTTCCTCATGTACATGTTCTGTACTTGCTTAAGAGTTAATTACTAGCAAGAGGACTTAATGGAGACAGATGTTTTAATTTTCCATTCCAATTAAGTGAATACTGGTCTTTTATTCTGCATGTTTGCCACTATTTTGATATAAATCCTGCATGCCATTCATTCCGAGATGTGGGAGTCTGTCAGAAGGAAGAGAAAAAAACAATGTTGTAATTGCTGTATTATTATGAAGTGATTTGTTTGTGTGTGTGTGTGTGTGTGTATGAGAGAGAGAGAGAGAGAGAGAGAGAGAGAGAGAGAGAGAGAGAGAGATGCTACATTACTGTCTGTTCCATAAAGGTCTTTTATTGCCACCAAACCCAATAAGCCTTTCTCGGGTCTCCATGGCGACAGAGTCTAGCATTCGCAAACGCTGCACATGGCCTCATCCAGGGCCAGCAGGTCATTGGCCACGGTTCAGACCAATAAGATTAGAGGGTCCCACAGTGTACTGGCAGACATGAGTAATCATGGGTAATCATATCTGGACATGGAGACAGGACATCGAGTACAGACAGTGTTTTTGCATGTATTTTAATGTTTGAGTGTTGAGGGATTATTTCTGATTCCCCTCATTTCTCTTTCTGTCTAATATCATTTCTCTCAGGGGAAATATGCAAAGAGGAAGAGTCGCTTTAAGCGATCTGATGGCAGTACCTCATCTGACACAACCTCAAACAGCTTTGTCCGGCAGGTAAGTCTACAAACTCTCCACACCAGATCTTGCCTACGTGTGTGTTATTTCACAATAGCACATATTCACAATGTGGCAGCTTGGATAAACACACAAGCTATCAGGTCATAGAAGAATATGGAAAACAAATCTGATTTGCAAATTGCGGAAAACAAGCAGGATGCAAATGTGATTGTGTCACTCTGTGTATGTGTAAGATCACTGTGACCCATTCCTAATCATTCACAGACACAGAAAAAAGAAGCTCATCCTGAGTGTACACTTCAAACAGATAATCAGAGCTTATCCTAATATCTCTAATTTATTACAGCTATATCACAAATTTATTTTGATATACTTTGTGAGTTTTTCATTGCCACTCTCACTGTCGCTTGCTTATTAAGGATCGATATCTACATCTGGGTTTATGTAAAGCTGCCTTGTAATAATGTCTGTTGTTAAAAGTGCTGTGCAAATAAAATTGAACCGCACTTTATTTCTGTTTTGCCTGTAGAGGCATTTGTGTTAGACATGTTAATTGATTTGTTACAAGACTGTTTTAATTAATGCTTTTTATTAGTTTGGGCACTGTAAAGTTTAGTTGTGATAGCCTAAAGCTTTTAACTGTAGTGTGTCTGTTAATGCAGCTAGCTCTGGCGTTTTACAATCTCTGTTTGCTCCATTTACCTGAATAACAGATCTTTGATGCTCAGTTTCCCATTACACGGTGTCTACACACAGACTTGCACCTGTATCTCAGCTGCTCACACTGACTTGACATTTTAAGAAAGGTTCCTGTGTCACGCTGAAATACTTCCTCTCTTTCCATGTGTCCTGTTTTCCACGCCCCTGCTGCATGACATTTGCCTGCCAGCAAGGGGTGTCAAAGTAAGAAGTTTCCCTCTTGATCCAATACAGGGAGAACACAGAGAACATTACCTCCTTTATGCATGCACAAAGAGAAAAGGTTATGTTGGTCCAAGCACACCAACACACCAAGAAGCCGTCTTTGGCACTATGACTGTGATTGCAGAAGCTACATCCTTTTGATTCTGGAATAGAAACAGAGAAGGCTTCCCTTAGTCAGGTGAATTGCTTTCAAAGATAAACAACAAACAATTCCATTTGGTAAATATTTTTACAGGCATCTGTTTGGTTGTGTAAACAGGGCAGCAACATACAATGCTGAAAGGTCATGGCTTAATAAGTGGCTAATACGCAGTCCATACAGGATTTCACAGAGGGTTTTTTTTGTGATTGTTGTGCCCAAAAATACAAAATTTGTGATTTTTTGTGTTTTTTTGTGGAAAACTACTTGAATTGGTGAAATTGCAATTGCATGAAATTGTTTTGCGTCTTTCGCAGTGATGTTTGTTGGTAAATGAGACCTTTTAGCTGAACTCATGTTCGACACACATGAATCAGAGAGGGTTTGGCTGAATGCATGTTGTGATGATGTCACATGATGCATCTTGGCCCAAATCTGTGGACAATCTGCAGTAATTTAGAAAATTTGCAAGCTACTGCGAAAATTGCAGATTTTCCTTGATTTAGTGTTCATTCCTGTGATCGCAAAATCCTGAAAGAGCTGAATAGGGGTGTAATACAACGACACTATCTATATTCGGAGTTCGCCCCGAAGTGGGTATGGCCTAAACAATAGTTTATTATTATTATTATTATTATTATTATTATTATTATTATTATTATTATTATTATTATTATTATTATTAAATGTTAACCTTTCCACTATGCCCTCAGAAACTGTGGCAAACACTGAAAAAGGTAGAAATTCCAGCACTGTCAGCATAGTCTGTGAATCTCTGACAATTCCTTAATGTCAACTACATTTAATCATTTAGCAGACGCTTTTATCCAAAGCGACTTACAAATGAAAGCACACTCACACACCAATGGTAGCAGAGCTTTCATGCAAGGTGCTAGCTTGCCATCAGGGGCAACTTAGGGTTCAGTGTCTTGCCCAAGGACACTTTGGCATGGGATCATGGGACCGGGATTCGAACCACCAACCCTACGATTAGTGGACAACCCACTCTACCGACTGAGCCTCAGCCGCTATATCACTCGAGTAAATAAGTGGTCCAAGTACCTGCCCAAGATATTTTTTAAAAAGTTTATTTGGTTTATTTCTCAAAATGTAACCAAGTTTATTTCTCAAAATGTAACCAACCTAGTAATCTTCTTTAAGCCACTGTGACTCGGAACCAGCAATTACTAAGGACCGCCACCTGCTACCTGTCACAGTTCCCCCTGGTGGCTGTACGCAGGCATTGCACCATTGCTGGTCATGGTGCCCCCTGGTGGCTGTGTGCAGGCACATCAGTTTGCTGGCAGACTCCATGTCCCAGCAGCCACTGTTTTCTACTAGTCACATGTCTTCCTGCACCTGTTTCATGTTGGGGTTAACGAGCACTGTGGGTATTAATAGTCCAGGTTTTCATGTAGTCCTTGTCTTTCGTTGTGTTTAGACTCACGTTTCTGTGTCACAGTGTTTGGTTTGGTTTGGTTTGGTTTGGTTTGTAGCCTTAGTGTTAGTTTACTGCCACGGTGTTTAGGTATACTAGGCTTAGTGTCTTTGTTTGGTTTTTTTTTTCATAACAATTTTTTATTGATTCTTAGTGTCTTTGTTTTGTTTGTTTGTTCTGCCTTTCAATAAATGTTTAAACTCAAGTCTGTGCCTGCTTCCTGCCTTGCGTCCAAACGTGACACTACCTGTATTTATCCTGTGCGCTTCATATCTAACAACTTGTTTGCACCTGCATGAAAGAAACATCTCAAACTCCTGTGAACCCAGTGTGGATGTCCACCTCTAGCCTCAACCTGAGGTTGTGTGAACTTTCTTAAAAAATGAATAGCATGTCTCCTATTCATATCTCAGTTTGTATCTGTATTTGTATTAGAGCAAATTATGTCATATGTTATATATTGTATCCGTATTCTGTTGCATCCCTTACATTCATGTATATTGAAGAGGAAGCACATGTTAGCCCTCAATCGTCAAGGAGAGAACATATCTTACAGGGCCCGAAATTGCATGTGAGATGGCTATGACTAACATTGGAATCAACCTGGGTACAATTTATGGATGCATCTGTCCAATTCTAACTATAGGTACCAAACCTTTAATAGCCTGAAATCCTGGAGGCATCCTCACAGAAATATCTTTCAACATCTTTGCATCATGTGTATAGGTGTGGATCTAATTAAATGCGATTGGTGGTGAAACTCCTGTGGTTGTATAGAGTTTTTCAAGCATGAACTTCAAAATAGATGTTTAATGGATAAACATGGCTTGCAGTAAAAGTAAAAATGTATTTTTTTCACATAAACTGGGAGTTAATTTTAACATGATTTTACTGTTCACACAATACAGTGAAGAGAAAACCATTAGATAGGAATAAATAGTCTTACACTAAAGTGATAGTGCACATGTCTATATTAGTGACAGTGTATATATTTATGTATCTGTGGTAAGTTGAATTAATGTGTGTGGCTTAGGACGTAACCTGGGCTCATACACATTGGTTATAGACTGTCTCAAGTCTGCCTTAACGTTGTGCTGCTTAAGTCACAAACATCACCACGATGTATGCATAGAGTTCATATGAAATGTCACAAAGTCTGTCGAATAGCCAGATGTCTTACCAGCATTCTGTAGATGATTCACACGCGATCACCAAATGGAGAATTTCTGTAATATTTATAAAAATGTTTTTTTAAAGGAACTACCTGTTATCATGCATGCCATATTTAAAATCTGATTATATGTAATATAATTTTTACATTCTGTGATGGCCAATGTGTCTGACACTTTGCACAACAGTGTGATATAGGATCTGGCTGTAATATGTAACTCTAGAACTGCCATATGGGTTTTATGCATCTCTTGTCAGGTGTAGATACTGTAGATTAAGATAAATGTTATATGAAATCGCTGCAACTTTAGAGATATGAGAAGGCTATATTCAGTGTAGACTGGGTTGTGGAGACCTTCCTGCATAAGACCTGAAACGTTTTATTATGTGGATAAACAATGACAATGGATATTGATTTTCATGATCTGTGTCAGTGCTTGTGCACTGTATGTACATGCGGCTCCCCCATCTTTGGCAGCAAACGGCCTGGAAAAAACACTGTGTAGGCCTTGGTCTAATACACACCCACGTCTGTACACAGAGATGAACACACTCACAGTAGTGCTGCTATATAGGCCCAGGTTGCCATGGTGACAGGGCCTCCCCCATGCTGTTCTGTAGGAAGTGCCACAGGGAAATGAAGTTGGTGTGTGTGTGTGTGTGTGTGTGTGTGTGTGTGTGTGTGTGTGTGTGTGTGCATTCAATGAGCCATGAATATAACATGGAAGTCTCTGGGCACCCAAAACAGCCTGGATTATACATCACAATTAAACACTCACACTCTCTTTCTCTCTCTCTCTCTCTCTCTCTCTCTTTCTCTCAATTTCTCTGTGTCTCTCTCTTTCTCTGTGTCTCTTTCTCCCTCTCTCTCTCTCTCTCTCTCTCTCTCTCTCACTCACACAGAGTTGTCTTACTATCCTTGTGAGGACCTTCCATTGATTAAAATTATAAATGTAACTTATTAATGTTACGCTGCTCCTGAAGCTAACCCTAACCATAACCTCAGTAGCCAAAATAATAAAAATGTCCCCAGAAAATCAAGTCTGTCAGATATTTGTATCCTTGTGGGGACGGTTGTCCACACACACACACACACACACACACACACACACACACACACACACACACACCTATTCAATGGTACAGGTTATTGTAAAGAGATAGATAAAGGACAGACTGTTGAATAATTATAGCCTTTATCCAGCAGCTGTACAACCAAATATTATGTCAGCTGATACCAAATAATTACCTTCTAGATTATGGCCAGTGTGTGGTCAAAGAATGGAGGGAAAATGTTTTGTGTGTATTAAGGTTTCCTGAGCTTTACCTATGATCTTTTTGCCAAGAAAGTCATAAGACCTTCAAATCTCTTTAGTTTGCACACCTCCAGGGTTGAGGGTTCGATTCACGCCGTGGCCCTGTGTGTGCCGAGTTTGCATATTCTCTGCATGCTTTGGGGGTTTCCTCCGGGTACTTTGGTTTCCTCTCACTATAATTCAAAATTATTGTATCATGATACTTGATACACACTATGTGTCATGATATGTGGCGGCTGTGGCTCAGTCGGTAGAGTGGGTTGTCCACTAATTGTAGGGTTGTTGGTTCGAATCCCGGCCCGGTTGATCCATGCCGAAGTGTCCTTGGGCAAGACACTGAACCCTAAGTTGCCCCCAATGGCAAGCTAGCACCTTGCATGGAAGCTCTGCTACCATTGGTGTGTGAGTGTGCTCTCATTTGTAAGTCGCTTTGGATAAAAGCGTCTAATAAATGTATATGTAGTTTGTTGAGGTTAAAATTGGAATATATGACTGAAACAGCAGTGCCATAGAAAAAAAAATTGCTGTCTAATGCTGTTTTTATTAAAACATTACAAAAAAAAACAACAATTGAAATAGAAACATAATGGAAAATGATTAAAATTTAAATTTGATCTATCACGTACACAACCGTACGCAGTATGACATGCAGTGAAGTGCTTTTTTTGACGGTCCGTTACATAAAATCATTTTTACATTAAATATTCCCTGTTGATAATGTATCATGACATTATCCTGTTGGTAATATTGTTGAGTTTAGGATGAAGCACATAAAAAATTACATAATAATAAAAAAGTACAATAATAACTGCACAGCACAGTATCATGGTTTATGATATATCTTTATTTACTTATAACAATTTACTCAAAATAATGAACCATTAAATAAAAATAACAATATGTAATAATAATAATTTATATAAATTTTTTTATTAAATATCGCAAGAATATTTTCACATGGACTTATCAAAACAGTGTAGATATACAATTATTTTTGCCTGGTATGTTTGTTCTTTTAATTGCCCTATTTTCTTTCTTGTATTATATATCAGTGTCCACACTTGGATATCACGTATTTATACGATTATATAATTAATACCTGTCTACATACAGTATCTCACAAAAGTAAGCACACCCCTCACATTTGTGTAAATATTTGATGATATCTTTTCATGTGACAACACTGAAGAAATGACACTTTGCTATGGTGTAAAGTAGTGAATGTACAGCTTGTGTAACAGTGTAAATTTACTGTCCTCTCAAAATAACTCAACACACAGACATTAATGTCTAAACCGCTGGCAACAAAAGTGAGTATACCCCTAAGTGAAAATGTCCAAATTGGGCCCAATTATCCATTTTCTTGTGACTTGTTGGTGTTACAAGGTCTCAGGTGTGAATGGGGAGCAAGTGTCTTAAATTTGGTCTCATCGCTCTCACCCTCCCTCATAATGGTCACTGGAAGTTCAACATGACACCTCATGGCAAAGAACTCTCTGAGGATCTGAAAAAAAGAATTGTTGCTCTACATAAAGATGATCTAGGCTATAAGAAGATTGTCAAGAGCCTGACATTGAGCTTCAACATGGTGGCCAAGACCATACAGCGGTTTAACAGGACAGGTTCCACTCAGAACAGGCCTCGCCATGGTCGACCAAAGAAGTTGAGTGCACATGCTCAGCGTCATATCCAGAGGTTGTGTTTTGGAAATAGACGTATGAGTGCTTCCAGTATTGCTGCAGAGGTTGAAGGGGTGGAGGGTCAGCCTGTCAGTGCTCAGACCATACGCCGCACACAGATTGGTCTGCATGGCTGTCGTCCCAGAAGGAAACCTCTTCTAAAGATGATGCACAGGAAAGCACACAAACAGTTTGCTGAAGACAAGCAGACTAAGGACATAGATTACTGGAACCCTGTCCTGTGGTCTGATTAGACCGAAATAAACTTATTTCTTTTAGATGGTGACAAGTGTGTGTGGCGGCAACCAGGTGAGGAGTACAAAGACAAGTGTGTCTTGCCTACAGTCAAGCATGGTGGTGGGAGTGTCATGGACTGGAGCTGCATGAGTGCTGCCGGCACTGGGGAGCTACAGTTTATTGATGGAACCATGAATGCCAACATGTACTGTAACATACGGAAGCAGAGACCGGGCCGCAGGACAGTATTCCAGCATGATAACGACCCCAAACACACCTCCAATCCGACCACTGCCTTGCTAAAGAAGCTGAGGGTGAAGGTGATGGACTGGCCAAGCATGTCTCCAGACATAAACCCTATTGAGCATTTGTGGGGCATCCTAAAACGGAAGGTGGAGGAGCACATGGTCTCTAACATCCACCATTTCCGTGATGTCGTCATGGAGGAGTGGAAGAGGACTCCAGTGGCAACCTGTGATGCTCGGGTGAACTCCATGCGCAAGAGAGTTAAGGCAGTGAGGAAATAATAGTGGCCCAGTTGAAAAATATTGACACTTTGGGCCCAATTTGGACATTTTCAATTAAGGGTGTACTCACTTTTGTTGCCAGTGGTTTAGACATTAATGGCTGTGTTTAGTTATTTTGAGGGGACAGCAAATTTACACTGTTACACAAGCTGTACACTCACTACTTTAAATTGCATTAAAATGTCATCTTCAGTGTTGTCACATGAAAAGTTACAATCAAATATTTATAAAAATGTGAGGGGTGTACTCACTTTTGTGAGATACTGTAACATCAACAATATAACTAGGACAAATTTCCTTATCATTAAATACCATCATTCCAGCATATCAAAACATCCCTATTTGATAATTATCCCGAATGCATACCCTTACGTATGGTGTAATATTTACTTCTCTGGCACATTTACACCCACCAGGAGGTGTCTCAGGCAACACACTGAAGTCTTGAATGTTGAAAGAGATGGCAGAGAAACAGATGGATAGACACAAACCGTTAGGCTGAAAGATGGCAAAAAAAGGGCAAGAAAACAAGTGAGACTACCCAAGCGGTAGACAGGACTTATTTTGAGAAGCAGAGAACGAATATGAGAAATGTTCTCTCACAGTGTTAACAACAGCATTCATACTTGTTTGTATTTAAAAATGAGAGATCCCAAAGGCATATTTAATCGCACTAAGTATGTCATATGTTATATGTTATGTCCTTCTCGCTCAGGGTACATTTCATGCATTTGTACCCTTATTAGTAACCCATCTACTAAACATGCTTCCAATGAATGTATTGTGTTGATGGTTGGTTTTACAATATTATGCAATATTCAGTACTGTTATCATGGACACTTCAGAATGTCTTCCCTACCTCATTTGGCAGATTAAGTAGGCAGCATTTTCTATGTAATTCTCTATATTAAAAAAAAGAGCTAGATCTAGGAAAAAAAGATCTAGAAATCAAAGACCAACTTATGGTTTTAGCACAGATTGATTTTTTTTTTCAATTATCCAATTATTCACATATTTGGCACATTAATGTGCAGATGTGTAGCCACCATATTCATGTATTTAAACAATTAGAGCTTTTTATGCTATAACTTTTCACACAGAGAAACAAAACCCACAGTTAGACTGTGTTAAAATGTAAAATTAAACATTTCATGTTTCAAAGCATATGAATAGAAAGTTAATTTTATTCATTTTTGAAAATATTTAATATTATATTGAAATCACAATTCAATTATCTATGTTATCTGTTTGGTTAATAGAACTTTAATTATGATAAATGAATAATAACTTTAAAAACTATAACAACTTTAATAGTGGTTGATCATGAACTACTGTAGCATCCTTAGGATATGCTTCATGGACTGCTGCAGGACCATAAGTCCCCAATTTTGGACAAATTTAGAAAGAATTTTACGTGTCTTTATAGAAGATGTTTCCATATTTGTGTCTGTTTTGTAGTAGTAGTTTGAAAAAAATGAATGGTAAGACTACTACTCGATCTGATAAGTAATGTTTTAGTAATACATTTTGTGGACATATAGTCAGAATAAAAGCTTTTTTTTATGACTTTGTGAGTCAGACCACTGAGAGAACATTTGAGTAGGAGAGTTTGTGTTGGTCATAGAATAGTATACGTCACCATCAGGTGTCAATTTGTCATGAGAGACACTGAAAATTAGTGTTTTCTCACTTCCTCCTTCTAATCCGCCACTCCACACACATGTACACATGCACCCTTCGGGCTGACAACTGCATTCCCAGTCACATTTTGCTACACACCACCTCATACCACTGCTAAATTTGAGAGAGAGGGGTGAGAGAGAGAGAGAGAAAGAGACAGGGAGAGAGAGGGAGAGAGTTCTGCCCCTGCCTGTGACAGCTAAATTTAACCCCCAGTTTGCAAATGTAGCACAAGTCCTGCAATCCGAGCACCCCCCCCC
>JAFFST010049841.1:83674-101185 GCA_022414735.1 Noturus placidus
TATATATATATATATATACATATATACCGCTCCTGGCCCTCTGTGGTCATAAAATATCCCAGGACACTTATTGTAAAGAGTAGGGGTATTCCACAGTTCGCTGCCAAAATTCCCCCATTGGCCCCTTCTCTATCATGGCCCCCTAATAATCCCCATCCCTCAGTTGGCTACATCACTCTCTCCTCTCCACTAATAGCTGGTGTGCTGTGGCCGTTCTGTCAGACTGTGGCTGCCGTTGCATCATCCAGGTGGATGCTACACACTGATGATGGTTGAGGAGATTTCCCCCAGCCATACTATGTAAAGTTCTCTGGGTGTCTAGAAAAGCGCTATATAAATGCAATTATAAAGAATGTCTTTTCAATTAAATTCTTATTTGTATTGCGCTTTTTACAATGGACATTGTCACAAAGCAGGTTTACAGAAATGTATAAGTTCAGTATGTAAATTGTAAATTTATAATTTTTCTAGACTATTAGTCTACTCTTGGTTTGACCCTTGAGTTTTGCCATTTTGAAGTTGACTAATGGGAAAATCTATCAAAGCTTTTGTCCATGCATTTTGCATAACAAAACAACGATTTGGAATGTACCAAAAAGGAAAGAAACCACTGGTGTACTAACAACCAGACATCAAACTAGTCTGCCAAGGAAAACAACAGTAGTTAATGACAGAATCATTGTGAGAGCTATGAATAAAAACCCCAAATTCTGTCTGCCAATTTACAGAGAAATGCATCCAATCTAATTGGGAGGAACTTTATCATTCAGCAAGCAAATGACCTAAAACAGTGGATCTCAACCTGGAAGGGGAAGCAAATTGTTTTCAAAAAAAAAAAAAAAAAAAAACACAGACAAGGCATCATTTGGGTACTCTGTGTATTATATTGTTTTTCCAAATAGAATGTGCATAAATGAAAATCCCTGCATTCCCTCTCTCTCTGTATTTTCTTTTTGCTGTGGAAAGGTGGAGCTTAGCCTGCCTTTTATCTAGCTGTCAGTGCAGACCAGTGTTGCCAACTTAGTGACTTTTCAGACCCCTTTAGCGACTTTCTTTGCAACAAAAAAAAGTGCATAGCAACAAATCTAGCGACTTTTTGGACAAACCTTATGATGATAGGGGAGGCTTTGTGGGGCTTTAGTTACAAAAGGTTGAGAAGCTCAGACCTAAAACACACTGGAAACACAACAAAGGACTTCATAAGGGGAAAATATGGAAGGTTTTTGACTGACCAAGTCAATCACCAGACCTTAACCCAGTTAAGCAGCATTTCACCTCCTGAAGAGGAGACTGAAGGAAGAAACCCCCCAAAACAAACAACTGAAAGAAGCTGCAGTACAAATCTGGAAAAGCATCACAAAAGAAGAAAGCAACAGTTTGGTGATGTTAGTGGGTCACTGGTTTGTGCAGTTGTTGCAAGCAAGGGATATGCAACCAAAT
The DNA here is from genome assembly GCA_022414735.1 of Noturus placidus. Lineage (NCBI taxonomy): Eukaryota > Metazoa > Chordata > Actinopteri > Siluriformes > Ictaluridae > Noturus > Noturus placidus. The sequence goes on from JAFFST010049841.1 coordinate 85,115, forward strand.
ATTAAGTCTGTTCCTATACTTTTTTCACATAAAATGTCTGTGGTCTGTCACCAAAGGAACCATGTTCTAAGTTGTTTAACACATCTAGTTGTGCATATCGGGAAGAAATCTGATCTGATCTATTGTCTCATATTAATCATATTCATCAGTCTTTAGTGTGTAGCAAAATACAAAGTATTGGCCTTGTCATTCCAATATTTTTGGAGGGGGCTGTATGTTTGTGTACTAAAACATCAGCATCCTATATATATTTGATATTTATGCACAGTAAAAATATAATGTCTGATAAAAATATAATGTTCCTATGTTTTTAAAATATATTTAAAACTAAAACTAATTTAATTGGAGAGTTTTGTTTTGTGCTTCTAAGAGGTGCTGCTGTTTTCCCTCAAACTCAAAAATAAATCTATTGACTCTTATAGTTGCACCTTATTTGCTGATTGATATTTTGATGATATCACAGTTCATGACAACTTTTTTTTTTTTTTTAATGTAACGTAGTCAGTAGTTTTTGTAAGTGGGAATTAGTCTAATGAACTTCCAATAATGGCACAAGTGTTGATGCATTGTCATACCAACCTTTTTGTCACTCATGAGTCTTGAATTTGTGTTTGTGTTAGGTAAGTAACCCATGTAATATCAGTAGAAGTACACTATATTACTATAATCCATTGGAACATAAAGGAAAAACCTATTTGTTGAAACTGCATCAAATAACATGAGTGAACTGATATGGTGTGTTGATTGCTGACAAATTGAAAAAATAATACCATAAGTTTAAATTAAAAAAAAAAAACATTGTTTGCTTTCATAATTTTAACTAGTTTTAAGGATTTTTTTTTCCATTAGGAAACAGTTATGGTTTTACGAAGTCACCAGGATGGCTAGGCAAGGACTTCAGTGATCAGTAATTGTCTTATTTAGAGTCAAATCTTAATACAGATTATGCATTTTTTGTAAGATAACTATTATCTAAAGAGTTTAAGCTTGCTATAAAATTACCAGTAACGCTTTCTATGAAGGCCATATGTATAATGAGTTACGACTGCATTCATAACATGTTATAATGCATTCTTAGGTAATCTGCTCATTGGCATTATTTCTGAAAAAACATTAGTGTCTATAGTAATAAATAAATAAATATCAATTTGTATAGCGCTTTTTTACAATGGTACATTGTCTCAAAGCAGCTTTACAGAAATATCATTTTTACATTTACAAGCGACTTACTAATGAGAGCACATTCACACACCAATGGTAGCAGAGCTGCCAGCTTGCCATTGGGGGCAACATAGGGTTCAGTGTCTTGCCCAAGGACACTTCGGCATGGGATCACCCGGGCCGGGATTCGAACCGCCAACCCCACGGTTAGTGGATTAGTGGACAACCCGCTCTACCAACTGAGCCACAGCCGCCCTAATGTAATGTTGATAATGCATTTAAAATTGTTAACAGAATACATTGCAAGCAGTTTTTATAACACCAATGCCAATACCAAAGAAAGTTAGCCCCGGTTTCATTATTGTTCTGTCATAGACACACTGACATTCAGAAGTTGTAAAGTTTTGTCATTTACATTTACATTTATTCACTTAGCAGACGCTTTTATCCAAAGCGACTTACAAATATCCAAAGCAACTTACAAATATAATAATAATACAAATTTGTAATATAATTTCTCTAGTATAAAAATATTCTTTTATTAAAGAAAATAATCTACAGGTTTCTGATGCACTATACAAAGGGGAGCTCAGTTTCTTCGGCATTGGTGATAAAATGTATTATGAACCCTACTTTATAATGCATCATGATAACAATTCATAATGCATAATAATAGATATAATGTACATTGTATTTTCATAAATAATTATAAGAATATGAATAATGCATTATGAATGAATGATATGACTGTGTTGTGAATGTGAATGATATGAATGTGTTTATAGTTTGGTATAAATGTGACCTTCATAGAAAGTTTTACCAACTGACCCATTACCACTAATGTGACAGAGCATATTGCCCCCATATTCCGTACAATGGACAATGGATTAGTCTTTTAGTCATGTATTAAAAAGTAATTCATTGGATCTACTTAGAAGTTGAGGTAATAATTTGCATGGATCCTTTTCAATAATCCCAGGATAACTCTGTTATTTTCAGACTACCATAACTAGAATTTGTACTGACAGCATGGTTTTCCTCAGCCATAGACCAGTAAATTAAGTTGAACTAGCTTAATGTTCAAACCTTAGTTGAATACAAAGGCTATTACAGAACTTGAACACAGATCTCCTAATTACAAAGCCAGCACATTATCAGTACACATTTTAGGAGCTTGTATTAAATTGTGTATTCAAATTAGTATTTGTAAATTTATTTGTTAACATTTCTGCACCTTGGATAGATAACTGCACCAGGTTGAAGACTATAACTCATGTGTCAGGCTTGTTTTATAGCTAATTGCCTAATTTTCAGTTGTATAAAACCAGTCCCTCCAGGATTTTGCAATTGTGCAATTGCAGAAATGAAAACAAAATCAAGCAAACTCTGCAATATTCAATGGAGCTTGTGATGTTTGTCATGCCCAGACACGTCATGTGACGTCATGAGTACAGCTAAAAGCAAACATCACTGTGAAAGACCGTTCGAAACAATTTTGTGTAATTGCAATTTTACCAATTATAGTATTTCTCCACAAACAAAAAACCCCCAAAACAACAATTTTTTTAAAGCAAAAGCAAAATCAAGCATTTTTGGCCACAACAATCACAAAAAAATCCTGTATGGACTGGATAAACCCACCAGTGTATTTGTAGGAGCAAGGGTAAAATGCTACTTAATCATTAAGATGCCTTTTTGACCAGTTTCACCTGATGAACATACATGGCAGACGAGCTTTTCTTCGCCTTTTTAATGAGTCTTGCCTCAAAACTTGCATGTCGTCGAGTGGATGCAAACAATGTGTGTTCAGATAGCAAATAATATATCCTGCCATATTTATTATACTATTTAGTAAGTGCTGTGTGTGTGGTTCTGTTTTGCTATGAATAATTTATCAACATTTCATTTGACATATGTCATCATGATGAATTCTCACCTCTATTTAAACCTCAAGGCACTCACACTAGCTCACAGTCTTTGCAGCTATCTTCATGCCTGTCTGCACCTCCCACGGTTTAGAGTGTGCCTGACACCTGACAACAGCAAGAGATAAAAAAAGGGGGGAAAAGAAGTTAACAGGGAAAAGAGAAGCGTGGGTGGCTTATATAAAGATAACCAACATGATCTATACTGCTGCATTGAAAACCTTTAGAAACAGCTCAACATTATGTACCTGAGAAGAAGAATGAGGACTAGATAATATGTACAAAAGGAAATTATGGCTATGTTTTAATTGTGCAGATTATTTTTGGAAATTATTATAATTTCCAATTTACTGAATACCTTCTGATAACAAGGACAAAGACTCATACTTACATACGAATTACATACCCTTAAGTGCATTTTCAGGCACGTTATAACATTAACATCTTGATATCTGAATTAAATCTGATTGAAAATAATTTAGCTAGCTATCTTAACTACTTTTATTATTAATAATCATTCGAATTTGAGCTCATGTTACTGAGCTTATGTCCATATGGGTTTTCTCTGGGTTATCTGGTTTCCTCCCACCATCCCAAAAAAATGCTAGTAGATGGTGAATATGTCTGTGTGTGTGTGTGTGTGTGTTTCTGTGTGTGTGTGTGTGTGTGTGTGTGTGTGTGTGTGTGTGTGTGTGTGTGTCTGTGGTCCCACCTCACACCCAGTGATTCCAGGTAGATCTAGTGCTACCCTGACCAGGATGAAGTGATTATTGAAGATGCATTGTAGTAATTATAATAAGGATGACGCTGCTTGGAGGCAGAGAATAGGAATAAAAGAGTAGGAGAGTACTGTAGAGTTAAAACAAAGTTGAAGTATCTCTGATGATATTTACTCACTAATTTTCTCACTGACGGCCTACCCTCCCCTGCCCATTTAAGTTGTTTTGCTTGTCTCCTTAGTAGCTAACTTTTTGGTCGGGCGGAACAAAAAACAGCTTAATGTATCGCAGAGTTTTTCTGAAAAGTTTAACTTCTTTCAACTTATGAAAGAAGCGCTTCACTCCTGGGAATAAAACACTGCCGGCAGCGCTTTATAAGACTGCCCACATTCTGACCGCCTTGCAGCTGTGATAGAGCTGCATGTAAAATATGAGCTACCAGTAAGGGCAAAAGGCTGAGCTCATCTTGTAGGGGAAAACTGCTAAGCAATTGAATATATAGCTAATTGGTAGACTATTAAGATATTTTAAAGCTGGTAGTGAGTAATCTAAGGGGTCACTTTGTTAGATTGTTATGCTTTGTAATATGGTTCAGATTTCTGATTAAATGACCTTTCCGCTGATTTCGTGTGATATATGAATCTGCAATAATAATTTTAAAAAACTTTGCTTGAATGTACAGTACTGAATGTACCTCTTATGTCCCTCCGCCTCCTCTTTCACCTTTTCTTACTCAGGGTTCAGCAGACTCCTACACCAGTCGTCCCTCAGACTCTGACGTGTCTCTGGAGGAGGATCCAGAGGCCCTGAGAAAAGAGGCAGATAGACAGGCTCTGGCAACACTTGAGAAAGCCAAGGTGTGTGTCCTTGTTTCTTCTTTTTTTTCTCATCCCTTTCTTTTGTCGTTCCTGGTGTCCTTTTTGCTCTTCCAGCTTTCTACTGAATGTGCCATTAATCTCTATCCCATGTGCCGTCTAAATTGACTTCTTCATCTGATACTCTGTCTTTGAATAATTCAATTTAACTGGCAGGGTCCAAACAGTCAGACTATTATTTTTGAAGGAAATAATTTGAATTTTATTTTCAAAAAAGACACTCTGTACTCGAAAAAAGATTTTTTTTATTCAACAATATAGTAGATTCAAACACTATTATCACTCATATCTACTTCATCATACTGTTTAGAACCTAATTTATTTAGATTTTTTTTTTAAATTATTATTCTCTGAATTTCTGCCTTAGACAAAGCCAGTTGCATTTGCTGTGAGGACTAATGTTGGTTATAACCCGGGTCCTAATGATGATGTTCCAGTGCAGGGCATGGCCATCTCATTTGAAGCCAAAGATTTCCTGCATATCAAAGAGGTCAGTTCCGCTTCTCGGCGGGGGTGACATCGCCTGTATATCCTTGTCATTTCTAATATATTGCCGTCACAGAAGTGTGTATCAAATCTTGTGTATTAATAAGTTTTATGCTTATTTGTTCTATTAAACTATACTAAAATATTTTTAATGTAGTTCTACTGTAAGTCTAACTTATAGTAAATGAATATTTGTAAACATTGGCATCCCCAGTATCAACTGTAGTCTTTGGGATGTATTTTTTGATCATGGCAAAATGCAAAAACAAGACATAAGTCCAGCACATTGTATATTTTTGTTATCTTCATGACCATTGTAACCATGGTAATATGACCAAGTGTGGCACTAATGTAAAAGGGTTCGATTTGAATAAATAAATTGTTATGAGGTGTGATTAGGCATGCAATGAAATCAGCTCCTCTCTCTTCCTTTGTGAACCAATTGAATTCAAGGTAAAATTGTGAAATTTATTTAGGAAGGAAGTAAAAAGGAAAAAAGGAAGTAAGTCAAAAAAAAACAAAAAAAAAAAACAAGTCAAAAAGACTTTTGAATGTTAGCAATCCAGAATAATTTAAAATTATGCCAGGGGGTTGACTACTCAGATATCAGGCTAATGCAGAGATCGGATGGCATTTAAAGAGAAAATGTGCAGAAGATCAATGATGAAAATAGGCAAGCTGACACGGTACATATCAGCTGTGATCCCTGAATGGTTACATGCCCTTTTTCTCTTTGGCATGGTTTCCTGTTATGAACAATTACATTGCGTTGTCAACAAATATATTTTGTTTTCTGTAATTTAAACAGTCTATGAGTTATATTTGGTAGTTTGTTTCCAACATATGATATGAACACTAGATTTTACTTTCACCGAGAACTGAATGCCTACTGCATACTGTATATGTAGGTCTGACTAAAAGTGTCGCAAAAGTTATTAAGTTATTAAGGTAATGTTTGTGTGTGTGTGTGTGTGTGTGTGTGTGTGTGTGTGTGTGTGTGTGTGTGTGTTTCTACTAACAGAAATATAATAATAACTGGTGGATAGGACGTTTAGTGAAAGAAGGTTGTGAGGTGGGTTTCATCCCCAGCCCAGTAAAGCTGGAAAGCACTCGACAGCTACAGGAGCAGAGGAGTAGACAGAACCGCTTAAGCTCCAGGTATCAGTCACAACACCATAACAACTTTTAATCCAGTCAAAATATGCATGACAACAGGAGCCAACTGTATCCCAACATAGCAACCAACAACTTTTCATACTGTATTTTACTAGTCAACATACTTCACATCATTGATAAGCCACTATAAAAAATATTAAGTGTCTTTCAGAACATTCAGTCACTAGTTTGTTAACTAAGAGTATATTTCTTTCTTCTATCAGTAAATCTGGTGGGAGCTCCAGTCTGGATGTTGCCTCAGGAAACCGTAGGCCCACTCCACCTGGAACAGGTATGCACAAACATGAAATGGAAGTGTAGTTTAGGGCATCTGCGCTGGAACACCAGACTTGACCCTTCTTCACCAGAAATAGTTACATCTTCCAAAGAAATACTTACTGAAGTCTTGGTGTTCTGACCATTTTCTAGCTCACTATGCCCTACTTCTTCCCCTTACCATCTGTCTACATCTTACTCTACTTCTACATTTTTCTCCCATTTCACATTTTATGTTCTCTCCAGTTATGCCTTTTTTAAGTTGGGTATTGTGTTATATCTTTTTATACAGAAATTCTATCTGTAACTCGACATTTTTCTTAGCCTCTATCTCTGTTCTTGTCCATATTTTAAAACTCAAATTCTACACCTAGTGTACATTATGTTGCTGTTTTTCCTCCTTCTGCCATCACTTTTGTTCTGTCCCTGATATCATTTCTGCCTTCCTTTCTTTCTCTGTCTCTATTTCTCCACCTGTTTACCAAATCCCCCTTCGCCTCCCAATTGTTTCGGTCCCCTGTATAGCTGATATGTCAGCACTTTATGATGATACATCGGATGTTGAGGAGGCGGAGCATGTTGATGCCCGGGACCGTAAGGGTGTGGCCAGCAGTGTCACATCCCCTCAGGGCAATATACCTCGTCTGCCCTTCTTTAAGAAGGTAACCATAGTGATAGTTATCAAGCCAGAGTGCATCAGGAAATACCACTCACCATTTCAAGCTAATACCCTTAAGTCAGTTCTACCCTAATATCTCATTTGCAAGATTTTCACATTTCCTGTTTCTTATCACTTCCTGTGTCTCACAATGTTTTCCCCCCAGGTTTTGGTAACATGCTAGCATGATATAGATTTCTAACACATATCTTTTCTGAATGTATTAACAGCTTGTAATGGCATCACCTGCATTGTGCTTCTCTTTATTTCTTTGTTTCTGTGTTTGCTCGCTGTCTCTTGGTGTGTATGGAATGCTAGGCGGCCCAGCCAAACAGAAACAGAAGTCGGTGAGTCATCAGAGCAATTAAAGTTAACATTTCCGTCTCATTTTAGACAACCACATGTGCGTTAATCTCCTGTTATAGCAAAGCGTATTGGATCCTTTTCCATTTGATAACATTGAACGTCCACGATGTTGTCTTGCCATTTTGGACAAAACAAGCACTTTCGCAGCCCACATAATTCAACTGCTTCTAAACATTTTTTACTTCCTAACAACCAACAGCTTTGCATGACTCGCTATGAAACAATTACACTGGAAACAATCAATGAGTGATTTATCTCAGTGCTGTTTTTCAACATGGTTGGTCGGCTAGCTGAGCACACCCAATATTGCAAATAGCTTTTTAAAAATTGTGATTACATTTTTTTTTTACATTGTGAGACATAAAAAGGACAAGGCAGCAGTATTTTGAAAAAATCTGTAGCTATACAAGGCTGGTTAAATCTTTATATACATCCTTGTCAAAGGTTTAGTTAGACAGGATTCCTGTACCAAAGTTGTAAGTTGTAAGTTGTAACAGTGATTGCAAGGTGTAATAAATGTGAGGGAAAATAATACCTTAATAATAACTAGTATGCTAACACATTCCGTAAATATCGAATATGTTATAAGGCCATTCTATGGGCATGTTATATGCACTACATGACAATTTTATACTGTAATTATTACTGTATGAAATTGCATTATGTGCATACGTATGCAATTAAACATTTATCTTTCAAATAAAATGTATCAGAGCATTATTGTTACTGGCAAATGAAACAACTTTCGATTTGGTTCATGGGATATGGGGAAACAGGAAATAAGATATTTTGTGTAAGATATTTTTGAAAACATTTTTTGAAATTCATGAGAACTTCTTGTTCTCTTCCTGAACACACACGGTTAATTGGGTTACTGTCTTGCGCACCATATACAGAAGAATACAAAGTGAAAGCAGATTTTAATGTCTTTGAAGTTGGATGGATGTATTATAAACTCAGTGGGTGTATTTGAATGCCAAGAAGAATGCTTTTCCTAGGAAGAATGTCCTTTCCACATTACCTGTATAAACTCGGCTTCCAGATGAGCTAGTACAGAAAGTTATTGCTAGATATCTGGTTATTGCTAGAAAGGTTCTCCTTAGAAATCAAAACAAATTAGACATTTCTCCTACCAAACATACCACATTCAACTACTGAGTAACTACTGAACTGTTTCAGAAATCGCATTTCAAGCCTGTGATTGGCTGCCTAAAACTGTGGTACCCTTCTTCACCGCCAAAAGCATAATAAATCATAAATGGTCTGTCATGTGATGATTTGTGTGTGTGTGTGTGTGTGTGTGTGTGTGTGTGTGTGTGTGTGTGTGTGTGTGTGTGTGTGTAATCCATCAGATGGAACATGTTCCTCCCTATGATGTGGTGCCTTCTATGAGACCCATCATCCTAGTCGGGCCATCACTCAAAGGCTATGAGGTAGGGACATACATCATTCAGCCCACTGAGGTGCTACAGTTCATCCAGCTTTATTAGAAATAAATGGTTTGTGTTATTGTCACAAACTTGCACTAATTAACTGTAATTAACTGTATACAAGTAATCAGGTCACAAAGAAAAGTACTTGATAGCAATGGTTGGAAAACACATAAATTACATCAATGTAAATTTGGTTCTTGATGCAATTAAGTTATAAGGGATGAAGGATTTCAACCTGTCTGCTACTTTCTGTTTCTTCATTGTGTAATTATTTTCAGGTAACTGATATGATGCAGAAAGCTCTGTTTGACTTCCTAAAACACAAGTTTGAGGGCAGGTAAGGCAAAGTTTTTGGATGCCCTAAATATTCTGGTTATGTAATGAAATGTTATTTGTTGTGAAATATTCTGGTTATGTAATGTGATGTTATTTGTTATTAAATATTATGGTAATGTTACGCCTTATAGATAGCATGATATGAAGCAGTATGAAAATTTTATAAAATAATTCTCTAAATAAATAATACTATTGGCTGTTGTGTATTACAGAATATCCATCACGCGGGTCACAGCAGATATCTCCCTTGCCAAGCGTTCTGTCCTGAACAATCCCAGCAAACACACCATCATTGAGCGTTCCAGCACCAGATCCAGTTTGGGTACAATAAACACACACACAAATGGCATAACATACCAGACAAATAAAGTGTCTATTAATGTCTATATGGTTATTTGACCAGTGACGCATATGCTTATTTTCTCTTAAAGCCTTTTCACTGTTTCTAGGCTGTTTCGTGGTTGCTTTGTGGACATTCTATCAGTGTGTCCTGAACATTCTCTGAAACATTTCCTTGTGAGCTGTTGTGCCTGATTGGCTTCTTCTTTCTTTTTCATTCTTTCTTTCCGGCCCTCTCCACGCACGTCTCTTTTTCCGTCACACCCACTTCCCCTTCCACCTTCCTTCTCTCTCCACCTCAGACGTACTGGGTACGTATCTTCTCATCTCTTTCATCTCTCCTCTGACCTCATCCCTTGCCCATCCACATCACTTAACAATTTTCTCCTTATACTTTATTTGAGGCTCTGAAACTGTCTATTGCATGCTTGACCTGAAAGTGAAATAACTAAATGGTCCATAGTGTACACCTTTTTGTATCTTGTTTTGCTCCCACACATCTTCTTATAATGTTTCTGTGGTTTTAAGTACAGGAAAAAAAAATTACTTCACAATTTTCAATGTTTTTTCACTTGTGCTAAATTTTTTTTGTACTTTTGCTAAATGTGATACATACTTTTGCTAAGACTGAATTTAAAACCATGCCTGCAACATGTGTAGAACTATATAGAAATCATTAAGAGATAAGTAATTTCATCTGCTCAAAAGGTAATACTATGGAAGAATAGAGTATGCACATTTAGCTCTACTTGCCATGATTATTCAGTGGCTTGCCTCTTTTGGTTTGATTAAATGTAGATATCTGTTCTTAAGCTTCTTAAATATATACACATAGAACACATATACACACCGTAACTAACATACTGAAAGTTTGTGTTTCATTAACATCTGTAACCAACGCAACTGTACAATACTGGCTCAGTTGTGCTGGATCTAAGAACAGCTAAATGTGGCAGTGCTGTGTGTCCCTGACGACAGCATCTGGAGCCTCTGCTCAAACAGACCATAATAACCTCTATGTGCATGATACTAACATGGCACTACTTTTGCTTTTCTAAATGTATGGGTCATACAAAGTAGATACTGTATGTTTCTCTCTATGATAAAAAGTGTTTTTGTCTGATATGGATACCACTATCGCTTTTAACCATGTAAATGTTTTTGATCTTTTGTTTGAATAACTGTGTGTGTGTGTGTGTGTGCGTGTGCGTGTGCGTGTGCATGTGCGTTTGTGAGTGTGAGTGTGCTTGAGCGAAAAAAAAATAAATAAATCTCCTTATCTCTCTTAGCCGAGGTGCAGAGTGAAATAGAGAGAATCTTTGAGTTGGCTCGGACCTTACAGCTGGTGGCTCTTGATGCCGACACCATTAACCATCCATCTCAACTTGCCAAAACATCACTGGCTCCTATAATAGTTTACATTAAGATTGCCTCTCCAAAGGTATTCACACGTCACTCATCTACATTCAAACACAAACAAAAACCGAAGCATTCTATGTTAGTGCGTTATACATTTTTATGTTTCATTATGTTTTTTGTACCTTTCTCTCCCTATTTCTATGTACCTACATTTTTTAAGGTATTGCAAAGGCTGATAAAGTCCAGAGGTAAATCACAGGCCAAACATCTCAATGTTCAGATGGTGGCAGCAGACAAACTAGCACAATGTCCCCCTGTAAGTATTTGTACTTATCTGTCTGTCTGTACAACATACATCATACTTGTTTTTTTCTGCTTCTCACAAAAAGAATTCTCTCTTCCTCAGGAGCTCTTTGACATCATATTAGACGAGAACCAGCTGGAGGATGCATGTGAACACCTGGCGGATTATTTGGAGGCATACTGGAAAGCCACACACCCTCCAAGCAGCAACCCCCCAAACCCACTTCTGAACCGCACTATGGCCACGGCAGCACTTGCTGCGTCACCTGAGCCCGTCTCCAACCTGCAGGTACAGGTGCTCACCTCGCTCCGTCGTAACCTGGAGCTCCTGGATGGCTCTAACACTGCGAAGGAGGGCCAAGAGGAGGAACATGCCCTTTAACAAGGGTTGAGAGGCATTAAACACAGCTGTGAGGAGATGTCAGAGAAGCAGTCTCTTCATCAGTGGCAAAAACGAAACGTACACACTGATCAAAGTACAGATAGCTTCTTAACAGTTAGGAATCTAAAAGTGCAATCGTAATTACCTGTGCATCATTTGAAATTCATGGGATTTCACCTATATATACCCCTCCACCAACACACACACAAAAAAGACTGAACTACTATGTAGTCCTGCAATCAATATGCACTTATTGCCCATTCTGCACCCCACATACATGCACACATACACACAACAATAAATTCTCATCTCTCTGCCCCTCCAAAGCACTCTTCAATGTTCTTTTGCTGCCTAGGAAACATAGACTCGATCCCAACCCCGTTCCAAATTGCCATGGCATCAGCCTTAATAAACGTACTTACCTCTTCACCTTATTAACACCACACTTTCAGTCTGATCTGCATGTGGATGCTAATATTGCTTACCCACGTTTAATTACCATGTGTGTTTTGACTGCAGTTTGAACAAAGCCCTATGCCCAGTCTCCACCTTAACAGTTGTCAAGGAGACAGGAGAGCTGTCGTCATGGCAGCGAGATATAAGTGAATCATCTGATAAAGGATGGCTGATGTGATCATATACATCTAGCCCCAACACATCACTTCCAAACACTATGTTGGTTCAAGTTAGAAAATTATCCACATATACATGTACTTTGAGAACACAAATGTACACTTTGGCAAGAGATCAGGTGACTATGCAGACTCTGATCCTAGCTCCTAGTATGTAAGGATCATGTATAAGGAAAAACAATAAAGCCAAAAAAGTGAAATTTTCTCTCCACAACAGTCATGTTTCACAAATACAGGCCACAAGGGGACAGTAATGACATTGCATGTTGCTGTGCCTGTGCATCTTTTTATGGCTGAATAAATGGATCCCTACTCCTAAAATAGTGCAATATTTGATCTTGAAATAATGTCTTTTACACCCCTTAAAGTCCACTGTATATCAGACAGGGAGTTATTTCAGATTAGCCAAATGTAATCAAGCAATCAATCAATGTTTATTTATAAAGCACATTTAAAAACAGCCAAGGTTTTACCAAAGTGCTGTACAAAATTAAAACAACTACAATAACATACAACAAAGTAAAACACAAGTACCATAATAAAAAGAAAAACAGATCACAATGAGCACGTAATATCTAAAGCCAGAGAGAAACAGAGCTAGAGAGTATTACTTGTAATTGGTCAGCTTTAAAGGTCCATTCATTTTAATTAATTAGTTACATTTTTGGCAGATATATAACATTGGTAAAGATACTTTTTTTCTGCTGATGTAATTGTTCTGGGGTATTCCAGCCATGTGAAGTGCACAAACAAGTCGTATTACTAATCTTGTGGCTAGTGAAACAATATACACCTAACCAAAACAAAATGTTAGAGTACATTAGTAGGGAGAGTTTTGCTTAGCTTTTCATCTATTTATTGTAAACCTTTACACCCTAAAGTAAATAAAGGGTAACTTTTACCAAGTAACCTCTTCAGCAGTCTCTTTTAGTCATTTGGTACCTTACAAAATCAATGTAACATAGAAAATAAATATTATCTTTTTAATTTCAGTTCTTTTACGTATGAAATATTAAATATTGTCACTATATACGGCCAAAATCCTTTACCATCTAGTCTCTCATGCCAAATGTGTCAAAACATTTCAGATAAGATAGTGATTTTGTTATACATGGTGCAAACTAACCAAAGGTGTGATCTTGCAGGTGCAAACATTTGTTTACAAGAAGTAATGGCTAATTGTACACAGAGCTCCTTTTATTGCACTTTAAGTACTTTGTTCATTCCTGTTTAAAAAATACACATTAAATGGCCTTATTCATTTCCCCACAATTAACCTATATAAAGAAGGCCGACTAAAGATTGCTGCTTAGGATTGTATGTTACATTTCACTGGGGACCTGAGGACAATTTTATTTGTAATTTATTGTCTATAAATGGCTCTTTAGTGTTATTGGACTAAAATGTTAGTGTATGTGGGGATTGTGATGTTTGACATATATTTGACAATTGATCTCAAACTCTAACTCTTGAACTAACCTCCTGCTTGCTCTCCTTTGTTTGTGTTTCTGCATGCTGATTGGCTGGACTGTGTGATTTGGGGGCGTTGCTTGGCACAGGGTCCATTTCTCGTGCACAGTGAGCCAAAGAGGGAGGGGTCCGTTTTGGAACGGGCCTGCCCCCAGGACTATCAGACCGAGCTGAGCGGCAAGCAGCCGCTGCGCAATTCACGTAGTCAGTTACAAGCCGGGGGGCGTGGCTTATCACGACAGGACACATTTGATTCGGAGACACAGGGCAGTCGCGACTCTGCCTACACAGATGACATGGAAACAGATCCATACGAGGAGCCAGAATCCTGTCGCAGCCGGTTAAACCCTGCCCACCACGCACCACGACAGGCATCTTGGGAGGATGAGGGGGCCGAACCAGATCAAGAGAACCTCAACCTAGCACCACCAATGACCAATCAGCATCACCGTGGGCGGGCCCACCTGAGGGAGCGCTACTGTCAAGACGTGGAGGCTGGTGAGACCACGGTAGGCCGCAACCAAAACCAGGAGGAGTGGAACAGAGACGTGTACATCCGCTAGAGCCAAAACCAATAGGACCGGGAACATATGGAGAGTACATGAAGGATTTAAGGGAATTAAAAATTTAGGGGGACAATTGTTGATGTCTAAAGCTGGATCTGTTTACAATCCATAAAAACCATCACAGGCAAATGCTGTATAGTTCATATTTCCACCATGCACATTATGCCAAACAAGCTTACACTCATATTTCATTTAGCTAAACTTATTTCAGGGTAAGGAGGAAGCAAAGTCATGTTTGTTTCCATTTTATCTTTGTTTCTAGTTTTCTTTGTGTTGTCTTGCATGAACCCTTATCAGCATAAGGATAAATTCCTATGTCCAATGGCAATGAAGTAGAACTAAGGAAATATATAACCACAATCTTGTGTGTATGTATGTCTAGAGTGAGAGTGTGCATGGGTGTATGTATTTTGTCCTCTGAGTGTCTTAATCAGGGCCTCTTTATCCCCTTTTAGAATATTCTGGTCCTCACATCTCTTTAGTTCAATAGACTGGATTCATTACAAATTTACTGTGGGACTGAATGATCTAAATTAAAGATTAAAGGAGCTGTATTACACAGTCAACCTTCAGATATACTATGTCAATGGTGCAGTGGATTCACATAATGCATTAGCAGGTAATGGAGGCCAGGATTTCCCAGGTCAAAATTCTCTACAAAGATCTGCCAATATTCTTCATGTATATACTTTCTCGATTTCTTTAGATATTATTTATTATTATGCTTATAATGCTAGAAACTGTTTTACATCATTTGCCTGATATAGCTTTATTGCTGCTACGTGTTTTTCCAGCCTGTACAGTAATCTGTTCGAAAACTCACGTTTGTGGTATGAACAAGGTTTCAGTAAGGTGGCTGACACATTAATAAAGCCGACCAATGTTAACTTATTTGTGATAACAGGTATTATTATGCAAGAAAACAAACTTTAAAGCCGCTTTATTAAACATGATGTGATTTTCCCCACCTTCAAACAAGTATGACCATTAAACAACTTTAAAACAAGGTCTAAAACAGGGGTTCTCTGCTCTGGTCCTGGAGGCTAACTGCCCAACACAATTTCAAGTTTTCCTGCTCACAACACACTGGATCAGGTGTTGTAGGCAGTAGGGAAACATTGCAGAGCGATGGGCCTCCATGGCATGAGTTAGGAATCCATTGTCCAAAGCACTTTGAGACCTCCATAAATGGCTACTACAGGGGACAATGATATTTAACATGTAGAGAATTTTTTATGTGGCATCATCCTGTCTCCTGTGTTTATCTGTGTTTTCTGATGCACTACTGCTGTGGGAATGAAAATCTGTCTTCTATACATGCCAATCACATAACAAATGACAAGTGCCAGAATATTTCATGAAGTTACACCCACCACCCCTGGTGCATTGTCTTAACTCTGTGCCACACATGTTTTTGTTGTGTGGATGTGCTATAGATGTGTCACCCTTACTCTTTGCTTACCAATTATGTTTGTTGCTTTAAGGATCTGATTGTGTGATCTCACTGATTTTATAAAGAAATGCACAGACAACAGCTCATACACACACACTCATGTATAAACACACACAGTAAACCTTCTACTGCCTTTCTCTCCCGCTCCTGCCTTTTGTGTCACTATCTCTGTGGGCA
>JAFFST010049842.1:19285-36928 GCA_022414735.1 Noturus placidus
TTTTTTTTTATTATTATTATTTTTTTAAACGTTTTTTAACATTTTGCAGGTTCTGCAAGGTGTATGTTCTGCAAACTTATGACCTCAACTGTATGTGCTAGCATTCAACGCTCTTGTATTATGTGAAGGGCTTGAAGCACTGTTATGTCTATAATTCAGCACCTTTGCTCTCTCTGTCTATGTGTCAGATCACCTCTCGCTTGGTGCTGCCTCATGCCTTACACATTAAGCACTGATGTGGGCACACTCTGTTATAGAATATAGTTGGTCATTTTCTGCACATTTTTTGTTTAAAAAAATCAAATTGTATTATTACTGAGAAACTGCAGAATGCAATAAAACCTTTTATGTAAAAGAAAAAAAAAACTCTGACTGCTTTATCTTAGGAATGATGTGAATTTTGTTTGCATCTTAGAGTATTATAGATTGTGCATATTTCCCCAGCATAGGGAAAAAATATTATGTAGACCATTAAGTCTGCTATTTGTTTGCTATCTTGTTTGCTATATGATTTAAAACATGGATAGGAAATCTTCAGGAAATGCCAATGAGGGCATAAAGGAAGCAGGATCACATCACACTCTCCATCTGACCCCTCCCTGATGCAAATATAGTCCTTAGAGCTGCTTTCTGCAGGTTTACAGTACACCTGTATCTGTGTGTCTTTAATTTACTAAACAGTCAGAACACTAAAACCCCTAGTTTTTCATCTAGGCGAGATCTCTCCAAGGCTGTGTTTTGAATGGAAATTGTAAATGCATAGAGAATCCCAAATGTATGTGTATATTCATGGTAAGTGTGTGTGTTCACGTGTGAATGTGTTAGATGATACGAGAGATAGAGTAGAGGGACAGATGGTGAGGCTGAGACACAGCCTCACATTAGCCAGAATATCTGTTGAGTGCAAGCCAGGAGCTGTGTTCGCTGGGGTTGCAAGCATCCTAGCACACTAACATACTGGTTTTCAATATGCTAAAGTCTCTGTATCCTGGACACAATATGAAATGTTATAATTACACTTACTATATCTGTTATAACACTTAATATATCTGTTCAGTTTGTACAGACCTTTTGTACACAGTGCAAAATTAAGTCTCATTTTTATGATTCTTTTCATAATATTTTTATGTTGTGTATCAGATTGTATACTTTGATTTTTGTTTATATGTAGTAATAGAAAAATATGGGGATTTGAGCATAAAATGTTTGTTGAATTAAAAACACTAACCATATGTAAAAAGAAAAAAAAAGCCATAACTATCAGTCAGGTTAATGTTGGTGGTACAATAGGCAGCTGACCAACATCATTATCTGAATAAAGACAACAATTTCAACATCTCAATAGTCTCACAATTATGACTTAGTATAGTACATTGAACAGTACATGTAAAATGCATTTTATAATATGTGGAACACAGTAATATTAACCTAATTTTCTCATTATGAGAAAACAAACTCATAATATTAGGTTTATTGTGCTTATTTCTATGCTTTTGCTAATTTCCTAATCATCGTATTGTCTTGATGCTTTGCCAGATAATTTTGTTTATTAATTTTTCATGCTTAAGACTAGACTTGGGTTGATGAAGCAATGTTGACCTGATCAAAAGTTTTCAAGTTGTTACCTTTCTCAGTGCCCCTATGTGTGTGTGTGTGTGTGTGTGTGTGTGTGTGTGTGTGTGTGTGTGTGTGTGTGTGTGTGTGAGAGATAGAGAGAGAGCAGCATTTGACAGACTGATACAGGAAGTGTGGTATCACCGATTGATCCCCAGAGCGCTCGTTCATTATCTTGTCTATCATCCTTTATCCATGAACTGACAGATGAGACAAAAGGGAAACAATGCAGCATGTAGCAGCAGAAATGAGAAAAAACATCCACACATTCCTGAGAAAAACGAATGGATGTCACTCAAAATGAAATGAGATGAAAAAGAAAGTTGCCTGAAATACAGCAGTTTATTTTTCCCCCTCAAATTTATTAGTGACTAGGGTGAGCTTGGGTTACTGTCTGTGCATGTTTTCCCATGTCCATGTGGATTTTCCAATATAATTGACCACTGACACATTTAATGCTAAATTGAATTTGCATTTAAATTTGAATCAACATGACGTGCGAGTAAATAAGTAAATTCTGAAAAATCTAGTGTTCTACCTAGTGTTCTATGTGTGTGGGCATTTTTTCAGCCAACAAGATTCAAATAGTTAAAAGTTGCAATAAATAAACAAAACCTTGCACCCAATTTCACAAATAGATATGGGGTAAATAGTTAATACAACAAACCTATGTGCTTTTGCAAGTGGGAAAATAGAGGGTATTAACATCACTTTCCCACAGGAACACGCCCACTCGGCCGGACTGAATTGCAAAACATCCAGCAAAATGGCTGGTTTTAATAGGGGAAGCTGAGAAAACGCTAGCATAACTAACAATTATCAGCTTAAATTAAAGGCAGTTGGACTCGACAATGACCCTTACAACTTGTCCAAAAACCTGTGGCCCATGGACATTGGCATGTGGGCAGAAATCATTTTTCCCAACATTTATATGTACCTGATTTAGACGCCTGGGAAATACACTAAGTAAGGTCTGAAGGCATACAAAATACTTGTCACTTGATCCTACTTCAAGCCAGGATTTGTTGGAGAAATTAAAGTGATAAGAACACAAATAAATATTCTAGTTGTATGTGGACAGGTATGTACACATATTTTTATTTTATTATATAATTTTATCTGGTAACCCGTAAACTAGCTACAGTGGTGTGAAAAAGTGTTTGCCCCCTTCCTCATTTCCTGTTCCTTTGCATGTTTGTCACACGGAACATCAAACCAATTTAAACAATAGTCAAGGACAACACAAGTAAACACAAAATGCAATTTGTAAACGAAGGTGTTTATTATTAAAGGTGAAAAAAAATCCAAACCATCATGTCCCTGTGTGAAAAAGTGTCCATGATGGTTTGGATTTTTTTTCACCTTTAATAATAAACACCTTCATTTACAAATTGCATTTTGTGTTTACTTGTGTTGTCCTTGACTATTGTTTAAATTGGTTTGATGTTCCGAAACACTTAAGTGTGACAAACATGCAAAGGAACAGGAAATGAGGAAGGGGGCAAACACTTTTTCACACCACTGTAGTTCTAGTTTGTTTGTAGATAACATTGCTTCCACTTACTACCATTATATATTTGTGAAGGTAAAACACAGTCAGATAAGGAATGAGCCCCCACATTTATAATATAGCAATTTTTTCAGCATTGTACAACATGAACACTACATGCTGAAAGAACTTACACTTACAGCACACTGCTCAACTTAGTAAAAAATAGAAGGAATGGATTTTTTTTTTGGCACTCCAAAAACAAAAAGATAGCTCCGAATTCCTGTTGAATCTATTAGCACAGTCGATTGCACAAGAGCCTTTTCCCATTTTAAATGCGTTTTTCTATGTTTTCGCAGAATTCACTCTGTACACTAATGCTGACGCTTTGATTTTTTGCCACTCACGTGCCTCACATGCATACCCACTATAGCAACCAATTTACTTTTTTAAAATAAAAAAATAGTAAATATTTTACCAGTAGCACCAAAATCACTGCAGTTAATAACTCATTAGCATTGCCCCCTGACAGTTCCATAGTCCTGGGATCAATTATTAGCTTGGGACACTGTCTGTGTGGACTTTTTCATGTTCTCCTTGTGTCTAAATTGGTTCCTCTGGTTTCTCAAACCCACCCTCCCCCCCAAAAACATGCTGTTTAATAAATTGGTTACTCTAAATTGCCCCAGGTGTGAATAAGTGTGTGAATGTGTGTGCACACCATCCAGGGTGAATACCCGTCTCATGCCCAGTGTCTCTAAGACCTACCATGATCGTGACAGGAAGAAAGCAGTTACAGAAGATGAATGCATGAATATAAGAGTGTATTGGCGTATAGTAATATTGTCACACCTCATTAGAGCTGTGGCAAATTTATAGACACTGACATTTTGTTTGTTGATTTTATTTAAAAAAATTGGCCATCAGCCAATCAGAGCAAGCTAAGGGAAAGAAACTGCGGTGGCTAGTTTCAACAGCAAACAATTAAAAGAGTGATGGATGGTGAAGTTTACTGTACCATCAGCTAAAGACAAAGACCGGTATTAAATCATTAGATATACTGTCTACTGCGCTGATCTGTCTACTTCTACTTCTACTTCTTCGGTATGTAGAACAAATAGTTATTATATGAGAACGTGAATAATAATAAATTGTAAACAACTTTTCCTAATTATCATCAACGTGTCACGGTGCTATATTTGTCAAAATTATTTACTGCAATAATCTTTTTAATGTTGCCCACTTCAAACTAGGAAATAACTTGTGCACCATTCTCAGTTTGCATGACTCACACTGGATCATCCTGACCTAAATAAAATGAAGTCACTTTGGTATAATTATCTCTACCTTCTACTTTTAGATGTTCTATTAAACACTTGCCTGTCTACTTTATAACATTTATAAGATGTTTCTAAATTTATTTTATTAGGTAAGAATTCTTTACAGATCTGCAGTAACAAAAACCTTTTAACTTTTTAATTATTAATTAGAGAAGTTGATATAATTAAGTAATCGATTGGAAGCAGCATGTACAATTTACATAATGCAGGGAAGCATACTGTAATTGGATGGGTCTCAAACGCTAGTAATTGACAGAAGAGCTCTTAATAGAGGAAACAGTCAATAGTAAAAGAAAATCAAATTTGGGACAGAAACTGAGTTTTTTTCTGATTCAGATCTGAGTGACAAAAGAAAAGAAGTGTATTGTGTTCTTCTAGTGTCTGACCAGCTTTTAAGATTATCTATTATTCACACCCAACCACTTCTGCATGAGTCAAACATGCAGGTAAAGGGGTGCTCGTCATACGCTAATGATTCTGACAGTACTCCATATACTTTCTTAATGCATTGCTCCTACTGACAATAACTGATATTATCTCCCAGATAGATCTGCATCATGTAAAAAAACTGAAGAAGCTTTTTTAGCTTAAATTGCTACATTGAGGTCCATGGAGGTCCCCAGTTCAAACTAGCCCACTCATCAAATAATTATTGGTTATTGTATAACATACATCATACTCAATTAAAGCCACACATTTAAACTTTAGCTGTGCATATGTTATGTGCATAGACATGTGCAGCACGGTCACTGCGTCTTTGCTGATGAAACATCACACTGAAGCTGAACACTCAGGAGGAGAGCGGTAACTAATCTCTAAAAAAAACAGGAACTCACACTGATGACTAGCTAGTGGGATTTTAATTGACAGAAAGGAGAGCCAGTTATATTCTCTTGATCGCATGGCTTTGGCATCATTAGGATAGGGTAAACATGACACTCAGGAGCCTTAATTCATTATTTAATGTCATTAAAACACCAGATAAACAAGCTGTGCTTAGTTGTACTAATCTGTTTTTTTTTTTTCAACACTCTTCTGAGGAACAAAAAAATGTTGGAAGAGGCTTGCCAAATTAACAAACTTTATCCACTGCTTATGAAGAGCTTTGCACATAGTGAACAAATTAAGGGTTGCCTTTCACTTGTGAACTCAGTGTAAAAAAAAAAACGCATATCCACAAGATGAGTTAAAGCTGCTTTTGTTGTGCTCAGGAGTCAGAGAATTTGCATTTTGCCTACATAAACAATTTTGCGTCATGTTTTCAGGGGCAAGGACACTGTGCTGTCACATACAGAGGAATTTGGAGAAAAGATTTGTGAAAATAGTGCATTGTTCCTGACTGAGAAACTGTCAGTCTATAATTTCATGTCTTTATTTGACTGGGGGTATATATGATGGTATATTTTCGGTTCTATTAAGAGGGACAAGTTCGAATTGGGGACCTCCTGGGACATCAGTGTAACTCACAATTGACCATATATATATATACATATATATACATATACATATATACATATATATACACATATATATATACATATATACATATATATATATACATATATATATATATATATATATAGAGAGAGAGAGAGAGAGAGAGAGAGAGAGAGAGAGAGAGACTTCAGTGTAACAATATAATATGCTTCTTTTTACATCATGCAACTCTATTTGGGGGACAATATTAGATATTGTCAATAGCAGAGATGTATTAAGGAAGTATATTTAGTAATGTCAGAATCATTAGCGTATGATGAGCACCACTTTACCTGCACGTTTGATTCATGCAGAAGTGGTTAGGTGTGAATAATAGATAATCATCACACCAGGTCAGACACTAGAAGAAACACAATACACTTCTTTTCTTTTGTCACTCAGATCTGAATGAGAAAAAAAGAGGACACACACTCTATCTCCATCACATTTATCTCACACTTTTTTTCCTCTCAAATTTGATAACCTGTTTGACCTTGGTTGGTGATGGCAACACTAGTACACATAAAACACACAATACAGCTTGTAGTATTAGTCAAAAGGATGATTTTATTAAAATGTGAATTAAAATGTGATTGTGCCTTTATCAACTATAGTATTGGTAAATATTCTGAAATATAGCTATCAAACAAGTACCAGCCAATGGAGAGACTGGAACACACAGCATCAGTTATCCTAAACATTTTCTAGAACACTTTCTACCCCCATCTTTATCACATAGTCAAGAAATATGTTAGGTAGGGTCATTAGCCACAAGTCTTCTGACTTGTTTTCTTCACTTGTGTAGTTATCTTTTCCTAATAGTTTTACTGTATTTACTGAATAGGTCATAGTAGTTACTAAACAATATATTATTTAAACAATATGCTACAATAAGCTATGTATATTTAGCTAACATACTTCAGAGACAACCCATCATTCTCTGGCTAGCAAGGTTATTTAAAACAATCTATCTAGCTATCTTAATGATCCTTCAATATTTAAAAAGATTTTCAATTCATTTCAGCTTGGCACCTTGGCACACATTTACGAAGATGCACACTGTCTCTAACTCACTAACAAAGTAACATAAAGTAATTAACCAATGTCATATACCAATGGAGATTTCAATAGAATAAAACCTAATTCAAATACAAACATTCATAGTCTAATTTATTTGATTTCATTATTAAGTTAATTGCCCTTGTTTCCACTAATAAAAAATGTAACAATTTTGATAATAAAATTGCAACACAGTTTTTTTCCAGGTAATTTGTCCTGATGAACTCTAAAGTGATATTGACGTCCCTTATCTGACATTTCTCTAATGAATTTCATAGCAACAAAGAAATGAAGCCCTTAAGATGGCCCATGGAATTCAACCAATGGTAAATAAGCAAAGGAGAATTAAATACAGGATCATTGAGATGGAGACATGTACAGTATACAGAAACACACATTTTTCAATAAAAGAACATTACACTTGAATGGCATGATGGACAGGTGTAACGTTCTGCAAAGCTGAAAGTACTTAATTACACTCTACATGTGAAACCCAGTTATCAGACACCAATTTACTCCTGAAACTAGGCAAAATGAAAACTAGAAACAGTTTAGATCTCTGAATGAAAGATTTCTGGGAGAAAAGAGAGACCTTTAAAATTAAAATAGACCCTGTTTTCCCCCATCTGTTATTCATATAGAAGACTATAGGAAAATGCATCAATGTACTGTATTCACACCAATTCAAAATTAAATACCATTAAAATAATGATTATAATGAATTTAGAGTTTATATTCCCCAAATCCCATAAGCAATCACAAAGGCAACCACACACACACGCACACACACACACACACACACACACACACACACACACACACACACACACACACAAACCCAAATAAATAAAAGCCAGAGACATGGAGCATAAAACATTAACTTTTCTCTTTCTATCCTTGTGTATCCTTTCCGTAAACATTGACCCAAACCTTTACCTCAGCAACCCAAAGGAAACCTTTTGGCTCTTTTAGTTGTTTAATTAAAAATTTTAGTTGTTTGTAAAAAGCTGTTTTCTTTGTGGGAACCAGCCTAATATCCTATATTTGTGGAGACATCTGGTCCCCAACCAAGATATAAAAACATGCCCAGGCACACACACACACACACACACACACACACACACACACACACACACACACACACACTAAAAGACAAACAAACAAATGCCCATTATCCATCCATCCATCCATCTTCTACCACTTACTCCTTTTCAGGGTTACGGAGAGCCTGGAACCTATCAAAGAGAGCATCGGGCCCAAGGCACACCCTGGACAGGGTGCCAATCCATTGCAATGCCCATTATTAAAAAGTAAATAAGGAAAAAGAAAAAGCTGCACCAGACCACAATATCTATATAAAGCTCTTTTACGTAAATCTTTCTACTGCTTAATTACTTAATCCATTTGGGGGAAGTTTCTTGATTTTGTATATATTTTGTATATATATATATATATATATATATATATATATATATATATATATATATGAGCTTGATTTTGTATATATTTTATGTAAATGTATATATTGCTTGCAGGCAAGTTTAGATGCCTGTTAATAAGCCTTGTTTTACTAAATGCTTGCTGTTATTAAAAATGTACACATTCACATTGTTTTGTCTATATTCACACGTACATATTCATGCAATCTCATCTGATTATTTAATGATTGGCTGTAGATTCTGCCACCCCATTTGATCACACATCAGCCAATACTTATTCATTTATCCCCATCTTTATCCATCTGCTGTTAAAATTGTTACTGTCCACATGTACTCAGTTCCAGGGAAACAAGTCCATAAATTCATAAACAAAATCAATGTAAAAGCATAATCCACACATAAAATACATTTAGCAAAGAAAAATATGGATTGCAAAGTAGAGCAATAGATGTCCTCCCTGAATATGTGGCACAGAATGCCATAAATGTAACTGGTTGTGCAAGCAGAAAGATGAACTGGACTTAACAGGAACTGGACTTAACAAGATTTTTCCACTAAAATTGAAACAGCATCCTGCGAAAGTAAACTGTATCTTGCTTTCTATGTTTCCATTACACTTCAAACTTAAAGACTATTTAAACAACCCACCAAGAAAAACAGCACTTCAAATTAATTTGGTGCAGTTATAAACAAACCCACAGTTTTACCTGTAAATCCACCTGCTGCTCTCTTCTTTCACTCCTCTTTCCTTTACAGTCTACAGCTCATCATCCCGTCTCTTTCCACTGTACTGTAAGAGCGCAGTGTGAGGATGAGCAGAGCTGAAGGAGGAGGAGAAAAGAACAGGAGTTGGAAAGAGGAGGGGCAACAAGAAGAGCAAAAAAAGACAAGGCGGAAAAGAAGAGGGAATAGGAGGAGGAGCAAGTAGGAGGAAATACTAGAGAGGACAGAAGAGGAAACATGACAATTAAATAGTAAGGAGTAGAATGGATAGTAAGAAGAATAGGAGAAGGAGGAGAAAGACATGAAATAATATGAGAAAAGGTTAAAAACAGGATAGAGGAGAGGAGAACAGGCAGTGACCATATAAAATGAAATGGTGGAGCAGGAGAAAAAGAGAAATTACATGTCCAAAGACATGTGTTGTAGGCTGATTGGCATCTCTAAATTGTCCATAGAACATGCAATTGTGCCCATCGACTAGTTGGCACACCACCGTGTGCCCCGAGTCCCCTGGGATTGGCTCCAGGTTCCCTGTGGCCCTGTGTAGGATAAGTGGCACAGAAAATGGATGGATGGATGGAAAACCAAACATTTCCAACCATTCATTTTGGCACATTAGCTAGTGTTTATCTTTACAGGTGATTGAAGGATTTTTAAATTAAGAGTCCTAAAGATCCAGGCCAAAGTTCCCGTACAGGGGAAAAATAAGTACAAGTATAAAGATAATTTGGGGGACGACTGCCTGTCTTCCACAACAGAAATAAAACCATGCCTCAGGCAAGCCCAGTGAACTAACAATCAAGCATTCAAATTATACACCATATTATAGGAAAAGAGCATCTATTCAAGAAAGCCAACACTGTTTTTATCAATACTTGACACTTTGGAAAGCTTTTAGAAATGATAGAAGGAAGGGATGGATTGCATTGCACAGCTGGCAGATGGATTTCATATACAGTGGGGGAAAAAAAAGTATTTGATCCCCTGCTGATTTTGTACGTTTGCCCACTGACAAAGAAATGATCAGTCTATAATTTTAATGGTAGTTTTATTTGAACAGTGAGAGACAGAATAATAACAAGAAAATCCAGAAAAACGCATGTCAAAAATGTTATAAATTGATTTGTATTTTAATGAGGGAAATAAGTATTTGACCCCCTCTCAATAAGAAAGATTTCAGGCTCCCAGGTGTCTTTTAGGGCGGTTGTGGCTCAGTCGGTAGAGCGGGTTGTCCACTAATCCACTAACCGTGGGGTTGGTGGTTCGAATCCCGGCCCGGGTGATCCCATGCAGAAGTGTCCTTGGGCAAGACACTGAACCCTAAGTTGCCCCCAATGGCAAGCTAGCACCTTGCATGGCAGCTCTGCTACCATTGGTGTGTGAATGTGCTCTCATTAGTAAGTCGCTTGTAAATGTAAAAATGATATTTCTGTAAAGCTGCTTTGAGACAATGTACCATTGTAAAAAGCGCTATACAAAAAATTGATAAATTTTTATACAGGCAACGAGCTGAGATTAGGAGCACACTCTTAAAGAGAGTGCTCCTAATCTCAGCTCATTACCTGTATAAAATACACCTGCCCACAGAAGCAATCAATCAGATTCCAAACTCTCCACCATGGCCAAGACCAAAGGGCTCTCCAAGGATGTCAGGGACAAGATTGTAGACCTACACAAGTCTGGAATGGGCTACAAGACCATTGCCAAGCAGCTTGGTGAGAAGGTGACAACAGTTGGTGCGATTATTCGCAAATGGAAGAAACACAAAAGAACTGTCAATCTCTCTCGGCCTGGGGCTCCATGCAAGATCTCACCTCGTGGAGTTGCAATGATCATGAGAACAGTGAGCAATCAGCCCAGAACTACACGGGAGGATCTTGCCAATGATCTCAAGGCAGCTGGGACCATAGTCACCAAGAAAACAATTGGTAACACACTACGCCATGAAGGACTGAAATCCTGCTCAAGATAGCATATACATACCCGTCTGAAATTTGCCAATGATTGAATGATTCAGAGGACAACTGGAAGAAATTGTTGTGGTCAGATGAGACCAAAATGGAGCTCTTTGGCATCAACTAAACTCGCCGTGTTTGGAGGAGGAAAAATGCTGCTTATGACCCCAAGAACACCATCCCCACCGTCAAACATGGAGGTGGAAACATTATGCTTTGAAGGTGTTTTTCTGCTAAGGGGACAGGACAACTTCACCGCATCAAAGCGACGATGGACAGGGCCATGTACCTTCAAATCTTGGGTGAGAACCTCCTTCCCTCAGCCAGGGCATTGAAAATATCAAGTAATTACTAAGTCATTACCAAGTACTAAGTCATGTTTTGCACAGGGGTAAAATACATATTTCCCTCATTAAAATGCTGTCTTTCACTGTTCCAATAAACGTATCATTAAAATTATAGTCTGATCATTTCTTTGTTAGTGGGCAAACGTACAAAATCAGCAACAAAATACTTTTTTCCCCCACTGTAGTGATGGTCAATCCTTACTATCCAGCTAGCAAACACTCAAGTCACACATATGCGAGACCACAAAGGAGAGGCTTTTAATGCACACCTGGCAGATGGAGGTACAGGGCATGTCTCAGGGGGTGTGGCCTAAAAGAAGCAACAAGAGATATATAAGATATATAAGAGGACAGGTTTTAATTAATTAATGCATTCATTCATTCTTTCTATAATTAAGGCTATAACCTAATATGTATCAGACACAAACACACATCTTACTGTCCTGGTGAGGACCTCCACTAACATTGTTATTAATGCAGCTATTCAGTGCCATGCCTATAGCAAAATCTAACACAAATCTAAAACTAACAAAAAGATAAAAAGGTTTGCCTTGTTTATTGTGGAACCAGCCAAATGTCCCTATAAGGTTAAAACTCTCAGATATGTCTATCTGGGTGTCCCCACCATCATAAAAACATGACCACACACACACACACACACACACACACACATTTACTGGTTCTGTCATGTTCAGGAAGTAATCCCTGTGAAACTGTTCGGCCTCACCATGGCAACTGACCTATATAGTAGAAGAGGTGTGAAACTTGGTGCCCACGCACACACACGCATACACACACACACCCACACACACACTATACATACACACTATACCACATAGAAACTTGGCAAATTGGCTTCATACTAAATCACAATATGCTAAAAAAAAAAGCTAAAACCTAGAATTTGGTCACAAATTAACCAGTATCTGGTTAAGAACAACCCCTTCAAAACTGTTGGCTAGATCAAGAACAACTTGCAGGGGGTAGGTGTATCAACGTCAACATTCAACAATCAAGAAAATAATTCACCAGAGTAAATATATAACCACAAGCCTCAAAAACAGGAAGGACCAAATTGGAGTTTGCCAAAAAACATTTTAAAAAGCATGTACAGTTCTGGAACAACATACTACAGATGTACAGATTAGACCAAACTCAACATTTACCAGAAAGTTGGGAAGGGAAGAAAATGGAGAAAGGAAGGGACTGCTCATGATCTGAAGCATAGCAATTCATCTTATGGTTTGGGCATGTGTGGCTGACAATGTAACTGGTTCCTTTGTGTTTATTGAGGGATCTGATTGCTGACAAAAGCATCAGGATGAATTCTGAAGTGTATAGGGATATATTATCTGCTCAGATTCAGCCAAATTCTTCAAAATTCATTTGACGGAATTTCACAGTCCAGATGAACAATGACCTGTAGTGTATTTGGAAACAAACTAAGACTTTTTTTTACCACCTGACCTGAATCCAATTGAGTAGGTATTTCACTTGTTGAAGGCAAAATGCCCCAAGAACAAGCAGGAACTGAAGACAGCCACAAAAAGCTGTAAAAGCCTGGCAGAGTATCACCAGGGAAGAAACCCAACATCTGTTGATATCCGTGGGTTCCAGACTTCAGTCAATCATCCGTTGCAGAGAATTTGCAATCAAGTATTAAAAATGATAATTTATTTAATAATTGTCAGTTTGTCCAATTACTTTTGATGTAATTCCTACAACGTACACATGATTTCGTTGTAAATACCCTCAGATTAATGCTGAAAGTTCAAATGCATTATTTAAAACTCACATATCCTATCTAACGATAGCTAAAACAACAATAACTTTGTTTATGAACAAATATTTATGAACCTGACTGTATATAGTAAAATGTTATTATTTATATATACATTTATATATTAAGATTCAGAGATCTTGTTAATAAATGATTTCCATCTCATATGCAATAACATATTAAAAAGTAATTTTCTTTCAGTAAACCGTTAACTAAATCTTAAAGGTTAGTTCAGAAGGAAAACATATTTGTACACACATAATCATTTTATGCAAAGCAATTTACAGTTGAGTTGAGTAGATGAAGGTTATGGCTCCTGCTCCTGAGCCAAACAGTAACATCTTAGGCATGCTGGGATTTGAACAGACAGCCTTCCAACTGTTAATGAGCACTGAGTCACCACTGCCCTGGTGTGACATTACTGCCAACCAAAAGAATTAAATTAGAGAGAAAGAGAAAGAGAGACTGAGAAAGACTGACGGACTCCTAGTTTGGGCATTGCAAACATTATTTTAAATATAAATAAACAAAATAAGCAAGTGTTATTTTATGTGTTTTAAATATAAATGTTTTAACTATTTATATTATTAATGCATTATTCACATTTCTACATATGATTAGTTTCATAATTATGGGAGTATTTCAAGAGAAGGAGCAGAAACATTACAGATAAAGGTATACATTTTCCACTTCACCAGGAGGGAGTGGTTCAGGGACAAGTTGTTGGGATAAGGTCTGATGAAGCAGACTTAACCCTCATTTTTATGTGTCTATCATCCTCTCAAATGAAGAGCAGAGCAAGGTATATAGCTACTGTTCATTCATTCATTCATTCATTCATTCATTCATTCATTCCAACATTCATTTAAACATCTCTATCATACAAATAGCCATTCAAGTTAGGTCTTCTCTGGAAGGAGTGCTGTGAAATTCATATTAGTTGTTTAAGTACTGGTTAAAATAAAAGCATTTCCACCACTAAATTGGTGTGAGTTGGTTTACAATAGTCATAACTGTGTTCTTGTTCTTGTTACAGCTTATTCTGTCTGATATATTGAAGCTGGATGATCTAAATTTCGAATATCACTTTTTTGTGCCTTTGCACCCAGACAAAAGCATTAAAACATTGACAACTGAAAAGTCAACATGTACAGCTACAACTAACTGTAACGGACACAAACATACTGTATACCCATTGAGTTAAGTTAAATGAATTGCATTGAGTTGACATGAGTTCACCAGAGTTGAGTTAACCTGAGCTAAGTTCACTTAACTTGCTACCGGCTAGACTTTAATTGAATCAGTTTGGACTGAATTTGGATTTTATTTTGTATATATATATATATATATATTGTAAAAATGACTATTTGAGTTGACAAGTGGAATGTAGTGGAATGGAATTTAGTTGATTTAAGTGTAGTTAATTTTCTTTGAGCTCAGTGGAAGAGAACAGAATTACCTTGATTTAAGCTGATATACTCTATTACTTGTTCTATTTTATTAATGGGCTTATTTTTGAAAATGCAATGCCGTTGACTGATTTATTGCACACTTTTGAGCTCTCTCTCTCTCTCTCTCTCTCTCTCTCTCTCTCTCTCTCTCTCTCAGGCAAAGCAAGGTTGCTTATGCTGTCCATCCAAAACACCTCTGACAGTTTGCAGACTCTGGACTATGGGCAAAATAAATACTTGTCAAAATCATTTAAAAACCAAACAAACACTGATATTCTTTTACATGTACACAAATTTCAATGTTTCTGTCTCTATGATAGGTCTATCGCTCACTTTCCCCTCTTGTCTGTCCCAATTGTCATTTGTCTCTCTCTGCTCTTCTTGTTGTCATTTCACTTGCCTATCTAATAATAATAATAATAATAATTTATCAATTTGTATAGCGCTTTTTACAATGGTACATTGTCTCAAAGCAGCTTTACAGAAATATCATTTTACATTTTTACATTTACAAGCGACTTACTAATGAGAGCACATTCACACACCAATGGGAGCAGAGCTGCCATGCAAGGTGCTATCTTGCCATTGGGGGCAACTTAGGGTTCAGTGTCTTGCCCAAAGACACTTCGGCATGGGATCACCCGGGCCGGGATTCGAACCGCCAACCCCATGGTTAGTGGAGTAGTGGACAACCCGCTCTACCGACTGAGCCACAGCCTGCATTCTTATTCTGGTAATAGCTGCAGTGTTCAACTTGCCTTCAATTTCACTGTTAACTCAAGCATGTGGGTGGTTTTTCATGTTTTCTTTAACTAGCTATGTAGTTTGTTCCCCTTCATATTGCACTAGCCAGGTCCTAACCATAACACTATGGCAATGAGCAATAACTCAAGTCAGGAACACACTGCAGAGACATGTGAACAGATTGAATATAAGAATTTATATACAGTCTATGGATATGAGGCCAAAAACATCACTGCTTTTAGAAAGGGTAACTGTGAGAAGTTCAGAGGGTGGGAAGCAGCTCTGAAGGGTTTTGTTAAAAGCAACATGCATTACAACACTTTGATAATGGTGAAAAAGGTTTGGGGCTGGTGCCATCCATGATAGTCACATGAGTGGGACGTGCTTGACAGATTGGTCAGTTTTCCTTGATGTTTAATGTTGCACAAATACTGCAGCTGCTCTGAAGAAGAATATATCTTAATGTTCTTAATGAATTGAGCTTGTTCCTGTGCTTGTGCTGTTCTGTTCTCCTCTGCACAGATCATTTAATTTCTTCTCTTCTATTTAATATCCCATTCTTTGCAGATAGTTAACCTCATCTGTGTGAGCAAGGGAAACAAGTAAAAAAAAAGGGTTTGAAATTATCCTCATTGTGATTGTCATGCATCAGTATGAATCCAATTGCAATCTTATCCCCATGCTATCTGAAAACATGCCATAAATCTTCACCTCATGGGTTATGAAAGTTAGCAACACCTGTCTCCCTTGCAGAGAGAAAAGACAATTTCTTTATTTTTTTCCTCTACTCACCATCCAGTTTCTGTCACACTTGACAAATCTCAAGACTGATTGTAGACCAATTCTTATAACCTGACAAACAAACAGATACATTCTGTGTTTAGTTTGGATTCTATCTCACGTATGAGTCCCTTTGGATACATGTTTGTGCTAAATAAATATCTGCATTCTTCTATGGCTACTATTACCCTTATTGTTAATAGTCCCACTGTATGATTCTGTATTCTAACAATTAACCTCATGTCTAAAGGTGCACTGAACTGGACATGATATAAGCCTCCATAGCATAAGTATTGTTGCTAGTAATCATTTTCTAAATGTTAAACACTTTTAACACTTTACCTGCATTATCCACTGATTACCAATTCATACCAAATTTCAGTATAGACACCATAATACCCTTCTGAAATTGGGACAGTGGCTAAGGCCTTCAGCTATTAATCAGATGGTTGTAATTTCCCAGCACTAGTTGGCTGTTTGTGTAAAACCCTTAAACTTCAACTGCTCAGTATTATCCTGTCTCAATTGTGAGTTGCTTTGAATAAAAAATGCCAGGTAAATGAACATAAAACTGAATTAGTAAATTAGCATCTGGTGGTTTGGATGAACAATGCCATTTTATTGTCCTTCAGTCCAACACACAAATGTCATATAGCTCTAAAATGTCAACAGATTACATGTTGTAATATATCATCAATGCTTGATGTGCCACCTGAATACAAAACACTATTATTTCCCTTTGTAGATGTAAACAGAAAGAAAGAAAGAAAGAAAGCAGAACAAATGCAAAAAAATAAATTCAAAAATATCTAAAATTGTTGCTATTGTACACCAGCTATAATGCATGAGTTACGGTTGCTTAAACGTCTTAATGAAAAGACATTTCATATTCACTGGATCTGTGCACGTGCTCTCTCTCTCTGTTTCTCCACCTTTAAAATACAGATCCTAAACAAAACAGTACTCTATAAGACTTCAACTAATATCAGTCCAGTACAGTGTGTTCCTACTGACAGAAAGTGGTACAGTAGAGAAGATATCATATAGGATCGAGTAGTCACTGATCTTTTCTTGTTGACTTTGGTCCCAGCTGCCTTGAGATCATTGACAAGATCCTCCCGTGTAGTTCTGGGCTGATTCCTCACTGTTCTCATGTTCATTGCAACTCCACAATGTGAGATCTTGCATGGAGTACCAGGCCGAGGGAGATTGACAGTTCTTTAGTGTTTCTTCCATTTGCGAATAATCGCACCAACTGTTGTCACCTTCTCACCAAGCTGCTTGGTAATGGTCTTGTAGCCATTCCAGCCTTGTGTAGGTCTACAATCTTGTCCTTGACATCCTGGGAGAGATCTTTGGTCTTGGCCATGGTGGAAAGTTTGGAATCTGATTGATTGATTGCTTCTGTGGACAGGTGTCTTTTATACAGGTAACAAACTGAGATTA
>JAFFST010049842.1:37015-52536 GCA_022414735.1 Noturus placidus
TATATATACTGTATATATATTAGGATAAATGCTTAAGGAAAGAAGCAAAATTTCAATCTTGAAATAATCTGAACAAATAAATAATCTAAATAAAAACATCTAAAAAGGAGCTGAATAGTCTTATATTTATAATAATCTCACAATAAGAAATATTTTAAACATTTGCCTATATTCACGAAATCTTCAATTACTATGGTTTTTTTTTATTATTTATTATTTTATTTTTTTTTTGCAGTGCACACAGTTTCCTAACAAAGTGGCCTTAGTAAACTAATCATAAACATTAATAATGAAGACAGAGATGGGGAAAAATAGAGTCTTCTTCCTCATTTTAGACTCTCAGTGTCTCCGATATATTACTATCATAATATAGAGAATAGAATTGGACATATAAAATTATAAAACAGTATCAGAACAGAAGGCTGGGAAGATGGTGCAGAAGAGGAGAGAGAGCGCAAATGATTGCTCCTTTCCTCACTTGAGACAGACCTCATTATAAACTAGGACACTATATAGGGCAGAGCAGAAAAAAAATCATGCATGAACATGAATTCAATGCAGCAATCATCCAATGATCATCCCTCACTCACTTGCTCTCACTCACACACACACACACACACACACGCACACACACACACACACACAATGATATGCAGGGGTCATATGATTTTGACCTGTCATGTGTCATTGAACTCTAACCCATTTTGAAGGAGAACTTTCAGCAGTATTCATTTCATTGGATAAACATCATGGCCATCATAAAGGTTGTTCCATTACTTGAGCAAAGTTGGTTAAGCAAGTGTTAAATGAAATGCATCTGTACAGTGTCCTTGGGTACTATGAAAGTTATATGTAAATAAATAATTATTATATTGATTATATTATTCATCCATCCATCCATCCATCCATCCATCCAGCTATTAATTTTCTGTTATTCTACACAGGGGCACGGGGAGCCTGGAGCCTATCCCAGAGGACTCGAGGCACAAGGCGTGGGACACCTTGGACAGAGTGCCAACTCAACACAGGGCATAAATGCACACACAATCATGCATCCATTTGCACACTGCAGAGAATTTATAGCTGCCAATCAGCCTACAACGCATGTCTTTGGACTGGGGGAGGAAACCAAAGTAAGAATCCTGGAGGAAACCCTCAAAGCATGGGGAGAACATGGAAATTCTGCACACACACAGGGTGGAGATGGGAACCGAACTCACAACCCTGGAGGTGTGAGGCAAATGTGCTAAATATTAAGCCAGTGGCTCCCATCCATCCATCTGTCCATCCATCCTCTACCACTTACTCCATTTTCAGGGTCACGGGGAACCTGGAGCCTATCCCAGGAATCATCGGGCACCTGGTGGGGTACACCCTGGACAGGGTGCATGTCCATCGCAGGGCACAATCACATACACACTCACACAACTATTCATACACTACGGACACTTTAGACACACCAATCAGCCTACCACGCATGTCTTTGGACTGGGGGAGGAAACCGGAGTAGCCAGAGGAAACCCCCGACGCACAGGGAGAACATGCAAACTCTGCACACAGCTGTTTGAGGGATTATTTATGGGGGAAAAAAATCTTTTTTTTCTTTTTTACTTTACTGTACTGAAAGGCAGTAGCCTAATGTATACTTTATCTACTTCATCACTGTTTAACAATGGTTAAACAAATCCTTGTAAAATATAAATAAATCTATATACTACATTATACAAATATTGTATTATTTGACCAGTTTTAAAGTTTTATTACATTTTGTTCCTGAAATCCTCCCTGAATCCACTATTCTGCTGGGATCAGGATAATTCTAATTGTTTGGATAACAGGTATCCCAATCCTGCTAAGGGGTCCTTGGCCTCAAACCCCAGACCCTGGAGGTGTGAGGTGGACGTGCTAACCACTATGCCACCATGCACCCCCAGTGGGGCATAATAATAATAATAATAATAATAATAATAATAATAATAATAATAATAATAATAATAATAATAATAATAATAATAATAATAATAATAATAAAAGGGTTTGATTTAAGGGACACAACCATCCATCCTTTGTCCATAGTTCATTTTCTCTGAATTCCATTTGCACTTGAAAGTTGGAACTGTGTTATTTTACTCTAGCTAGTGTCGTATGTAAAATATACATAAAATAAATACAAGCGTCACAGACAGACTGATCAAGCATGGACATCATATTGAGGTTTATAAGGAAGGCGGGTCGGGGCCCAGAGCAGAGAAAGTGACATGATCCATGTGTAAAACACAGCACACACACATAACAGGCACACACACACACTGCAGTCAAAGTCAAACATGGAGATAAAAACATGAACAAACACACATAGACCTATGACAAGCACACACAAACAGAACATTATAAGAATAAAAAAAGAGTTTTAAGATATCATAAGGATAATATAATAATATTATGAAGTATGGAATACAGAAAAGGGGTTAAAACACTTGCAAGCAGTATAACCATATTTAAAACAGAAATATAGAACAAATAAATTATAAAATCAGAAATACAGCATAATGGGATCAGAGACACGAAAAAAATCTTGTCTCAATGATGAAGTAGAAAAATACAGACTCCTTTAAAGTAAGAGAACACTAAGGCATCATTAGAAGAAGAGAACTGGGTCAAAGTACACTCACATGATTAAGGCCTTGGATTGTTATGGTTTAAGGATTGTTTACTTTTCTATGGTATCTCTAGCTAGCTAGATCTGAAAACTATGGTATTGTGATAAGGAGCTTTTTTACGACTATGGGATGTTCCTGAAAAGGGGAGGTATATAAGAGCTCCCGTATCTGTACTGATTGGTATCATGACTGAGAGCTCTCATTTGTGTGGATTTTGGATGGTGGAACGGAACGAATAAACTGGACCCTTTCTTTTTTTTCCTCACCTACTGACCTGGTGCCTTATTTGTACTTCTCTCTGCAATTGAATATGTGAGTATTTCTTCCTAGATTAATTTCTAAGCGTCTTTGGGTAAATTTGGGTAATAGGCTAAATCCAATTCCACATTTTGGCACCTCAGATTGGAACTGGATTTTGACCCAGATGTCTGTACTCTCTTGTTGGGACTTTTCTCTATCGCAACAAATAGGCCATTTAGGAGAAATAAGGTTAAGTTGGTCTCCAAAATAACCTAGAGTAAGTGAGGAAAGAAGGTAAGAGATATATAAACTGATTGTAACCGTATATAAGGTTTATGTACTAATAGTGTGTATGTGTTGAGTAAGTAAAAGTAAAAGTCCTCCAATACCACTGGCTAAGTGTAAAGAGCCAGGGCCATGATAGAGGCAGGTGGAATAAATGCCTAAACCCCAGATAACGCTGGTGAAAGAATCCAGGGCTGCTTTGTGGAGACAGCCTTAATACCGCTGTTGAAAGATTCCTGGTCTGCTTAGAGAATGGTGAGAAATCCTGGGGCCCAGGTCCGGGTAAAAACGCAGTAGGCAGGGTAAGAACCCAAGAGTGCAAGAAACGTATCCGGTGAGTGTGTGATTTTTTATTTATTTAGTTTTTTCCTTTTACTTTGCCACTTTGGGAACGGGGAATAATAAGAGGGGTGTTGATGGTAATAGAATGTAACAAAAAGTGTTGAACTCTTGTGTATAACTTATTGTATGTGTATGTAAAATATTTTGTGAAAAAGTAGAATAGAAGGTCTGGGCCGAGAGGACATTGGAAAGGGAAACAGGACACCGCAAAACCAGGAAAGAGGAGGTACCAAAGATCGTGAGGAGAGGGAGGTAACCAGGCTAAGGTAAGGAGGGCGCCGGGCTGGGAAGAGAGCCGCTGCATTAAAAAGGGGAACATGCAAACACTTATAATATCATTACAAATCTCAGATAGAATGGCAGGCAAAAGTCCCATACAGATCGTGATAAAAGAATATAAAGAGGATGAAAAAGACATTAGACATTACTGTAGGAAGTAGAGCACTAAAACTAGTGGAGTGTGGCAGTTGCGGGCCTGGAAGAACAAGTGTGCCAGAAGATGAGGTAGAGGCTGGTCATCTGGGAAGAGCAAAAAGGAAAGCTGAAGACAAAGAGCAAGCTGTGGAAGAAAGAGAGGATAGTGAACTGGTTTGAAAACGAAGCAAGAAATCAAAGAGTACAAAGGGAATGAGCTGAAGAAAATGCAAGAAAAAAAGAAGAAGAGAAGGAAAAAGAGCTGGCCAGGAAAATACGAGAAGCAATTATGGAAGAAAAAACTAAGCTAGAACCAAAAAATAAAGAGGAGGAGGCAGTGACAGCCCCACCCTGTACGGAACAGAAGGAACCAGGCCCTCCGCCTCCATATAACCCACGTGCCTGTCCACCAGTTAAACCACGGAGACGCACCCCGGCCCCCACAGGAATGTACGTAATGACAGGAGAAGAAGAGGGAGAAGGGGAGTGGCAAAACACCCAAATAGAGGTAAGGGGAATATTTACCGGACAGCACCGAGCACCGAAGATGGGACAACCAGATGAAGGGGAAGAGCTTGGCTTCACAGAAGCTAGAACAAAAAGAAGCCCCCCACTCAGCTATCCTGACCAGGGGAACAGCTTTCGGAATAAGGAAATGAGAGAGCATTTTAAAGGATACACTTCGACCAACATGCTCATGGATGAAGAACCAGGGCCACATCAAAGTACACCGCAAGGAGCCGCCAGGGTTATCCCCAAAAGAAATCCAATAAGTGAACAAAATAGTGGACATGGAGAGGGGGATGGAGGGAGAGGAAGGAGAGGAAGGATGGAGGGGCAGGAAGCAAGAGGAGAGGAACCTGATCGACTACCCAAAGGGACTACAATATGAGGAAGAACGGGGTGGGAAAACTCAAGAAGACTGGAAAAAGAAAGAGGGATGAGTGTTCTGACTGGAAGGAGACGTAGTGATTACACTGTATTCGACGGAGGGAGAACGAGATCTAGAGGACCGTATAAAATATTTGAAGAACACAGCAGTCTATGGCGAACAGAGGTTCAAGGAAGTAGAGGAACTAACAACCGAAGCACAATGAGCGGTCCTAGTGGTATGTAACGCAAAAAGGGTACAAACTAGAGAAATGCTGAAAATTATCAAAGCAGAGAAAAAGTTCAACAGAGACACCAAGAAGCAGATAAGGACCCTGGAGAAAACAGCTAGGGCACTGACTAAGAGACAATCATATGGAGGTGGAAGGGAGAGGGAAGGAAATAAAGTTGGCAATGAGGGAAGAACGTCCCAAGAGCAGGAGGAAGAAACTGAGGGGGAAGGAGACAAGCCCCAGGGGAAGGAAGAGGAGCTGGAAACTGGTGATGAGTGGGAGAGTGAAAGAAAGGAAGGGAATGGGAAAGGTGCGCAAGGGTGGACCCGCACCGGACAAGGTAGGTACCTACGTGAGAAATGAATAACCTTGAAGTATGGAGGGGGCTTCCTTCGGGCACTACAGGTGACACCCACGGCTAGCTTGCAAAACCTATTCCAGTCACAGATGCCTCTGGTGGTCAAAGGAAAGGAACTCTGTTATATACCATGGAGCTTCATGGATTTGACAGGATTAATTCAAAGGCTTCCAAACATGTGCGATGAAGGCCAAAGGTGGATAACTCAATTTGAATATTGCTAATAGCTATAGGAGATATTAAAGCCATCCTTTGGCAAACTGTAGGTAAAGGCCGAGCTGTGGAAATATTCCAGGAAACAGACCTCGTGGACATAATTAACGACCCACACACCAACCCAGCTCCATTCGGAACAGGCCATGTGGAACGCAGTACGTAAAATGTACCCTACAAAAATGGACCAAGGCAAGCTGGGAACGATTAAATTAAAAGAAGAGGAGAATGTAACAACATTTGTACAAGAGTTCCAAGACAAATGGAGAGATGAGACCCGAGGAAGGTGGGATGAGTCAACGGCACATGTGATACACCATGTAGAGCAAAACAGGAAGGCAAAAAAAGAAGTCAAGGAAGCAACAGAGACAATATTGACCCAGCTTTACAAAGCCCAACCGGGGGAAATAACAAGAGTCAAGCAAGAAGAAAAAGAATGGAAGAAGGAAAGTGCCCTGATGGTAACCTCACCGCAGACAAACAATCCGCCCAGAGGAACGGTCCCTCCTACCCCACAGGTGCCTATTCAAACCCAACCGCAAATGCAGGTGATCTTAGGGCATTCAGAAATGCAAGTGGCACCGGGGAGATACATGTACCATACTGGCCCCCCAACAAGGTATGGACCACCAATGTGGAGATGAGCAAGGGGCTATGGGAGAGGAAGGCCCCCACAAAGAATGTTTGTGCCTTCCGACGGATGCTGGGAGTGCGGAGATCCCAGCCACATAAAACAAAATTGCCCGCATGTATACCGGCATACCTGGGAAGACAGAGTGGACAGGGCTGAACAATGGGGACAGATACTAGGACCCAGAGCCCCACAGCAACCCATGCAGGAAAACTACAGAATGCAGACTGAATGGCAACCCCGACCTCCAGTCCCACCCGGCGGGCCGATGTATGGGAACCCCAATCACAGTTGAGGAGGCCTAGAGAAGCCCGAGGGGGAGCTGATGCAGTATGTCACCACCCTGCATCCAGAACAAGAGCCCACGGTCACAGTAACAATCGGAAAGGATCTAAAAACACCCTTTATGATTGACACTGGGGCCACATATTCAAGTATTGGGCAAGAAGGCTCACAGCTCCCCCTCACATGTAAGGCAGTTCAAACAATGGGCTTCTCAGGAAAAATACAGACCTTATGTTTCACCGAGCCTCAATAATTAACACTGGATGGAATGACAATACAGGCCCGCTACTTTATTCACCAGATGCACCAGTAAATTTATTGGGGCATGATACACTGTGTAAATTAGGGGCACGAATACAGTGCAAAGCAACAGGAATAAGAGTGACTTTCCCAAGTGCAGCAGTAACACAGTACATACTCAATAAAAACCAACAAGAAGCTAACAAAGTGTATTGGCTTAAACTGATCAATCAACATTGTTCGGAGCTTTGGGGCAAATACTCGAAGTGGAAACCATGGCTACAACACATGAAACCAGATTGTAGAGAGGTGGAAGCGGCCCTACACTGCATGCTTAAATACAACAAAGGGGTAAAAGATCAGGAATATGCACAACTATGGGAAGAGAGAGAACAAGATCTGACGGTTGACCTCAAGGTGGAAGACATCATGACTAGACCACAGGGAATGGCATCAGTGCCCAGGCTGTCAGAAAGACTCATGAATTGGTACCAGGTCAAAAATGCAGTTCCACTCATCTCTCTCATGGCAGCTGAAGGCCACAACCAACAGGAATTGGGACCCATGGTGAAGAAGGCAAAAGAAGTGAGAGAATGGAAACCCACATTGAACCCATACCTGCACGTTTCAGAAGATGGAATATTCACACGAGTAGCTATGGTAACAGTGGAATCGGCTAAAGCAACCAGCATGTTGACAGACACCAAACCAGGCTATCAAGGCATCCAGGCACCAGCAATAGCTGCACAGTTAGATCCAGAAAATGAAAGGCTCCTGGAAACCGTACCTGAACAACTATGGACAAAACACCCCACAGATGTAGGACTAGTGAAGTCGGCAGGACTGACACAAATTAAAGTAAAGGAGAAGGTGCGTCTACCCTACCAAAGACAGTACCTGCTGACCCCACAGGCTAAAGAGGGGATAAGGCCAACCATAAATGGCCTGGTCGAAGCCGGGGTGCTGTTCCCTACTCGGAGCCAATGCAACACTCCTATATTTTCAGTAAAAAAGCCCGGATCAGATAAGTGGAGACTAGTACATGATTTGCGTGCCGCAAACCAGGTAGTCATACCCAAAACACCAGTAGTACCAGACACACACACCCTCCTGTCTAACATACCAGAGGGAACCAAATGGTATACCGTGATAGATTTCTGCTCTGATTTTTTCAGTGTACCATTGCATCCAGACTCACAAGATTTATTCGCATTCACGTATGAAGGACAGCAATACACATACACCAGGTTGCCACAGGGTTACTGTGAAAGTCCATTAATATTCAACCAAGTATTATCTCAGGACTTGTCGGCTTTAGAATGCCAAAGCACTGTACTGCGATATGTAGACGAGCTTTTGATCTGTAGCACAACCAGGGAGCAGTGTCAGAAGGATTCACTAGAGGTCCTAAGGGTTTTAGCAGAAAGTGGGCACAAAGTAAGTAAGGAGAAATTACAGTTTTGCAGACATGGTTGAATACTTAGGAAGAGTGTTAGAAGGGGAGAAACGTATCATATCGCCTAAATTATAAGTAAAGCTCCCCAGCCCACAACTGTGAGACAAATGATGGTTTTTTAGGAATGGCAGGGTTTAGCCATCCGTGGGTATGTGAATTTGATTTAAGGTTACAACCATTGCCGGATATGATAAAAGCAGCGGGTCAATCTCAGCCAGGTGCAC
Source organism: Noturus placidus (assembly GCA_022414735.1). Lineage (NCBI taxonomy): Eukaryota > Metazoa > Chordata > Actinopteri > Siluriformes > Ictaluridae > Noturus > Noturus placidus. Next base: position 45,467 of record JAFFST010049842.1, read on the forward strand.
CCCTAGTTTGGACACCTGAAGCTGACGCGGCATTTCTGGATTTTAAAACCGCACTGATGACAGCACCTGCTCTAGCAAACCCAGATTACACTAAGCCATTTCATTTGTATGTGTCTGAACAAAAGGGATATGCGTCAGCAGTCTTAACACAAAAGCAGCAGGGAACGGAGAAACAAGCCTTGGCATATTACAGTACGGCTCCCGATAATGTGGAAAAAGGGTTGCCCCCTTGTTATCATTCATTAGCAGTGGCTGCATTCGCATACCAAAAGGCTTTGTCGATCACAATGGGATACCCATTTACACTGCACACAGCGCATGCATTGCATGCGCTCCTGACAAGTCAAAGATTTGTGATCACCAATTCTCGACAAACAGGGTATGATTCTATCCTGGCAGCTCCAGAACTAACTATTGAGCGGTGTGCTACTGTTAACCTGGCTGATAAAGTCGTTACCCCGCTTGATGGCACACCACACGAATGTGTGGCAGAATCAGCGAAGTTCCTCAAAGCCAGGCCCGATTTAGTCAATCAAGCTCTAGAGGAAGCACAGCTCGTGTTGTTTGTTGACGGATCGTGTTTCCGCACGGACGCGGGAAACAAAGTGGGCTATGCAGTAGTAAAAGCCGAACAGAATCCCGTGACATTTGAAGTACTAATGGGTGTTCCCCTTCTGCAACCCTGCTCAACTCAGCTGGCTGAAATTAAGGCTCTAGCCCCTGCATGTAAATTGGGCAGCGGCAGGAGTTGTACAATATATACTAATTCTGCATATGCTCATGGTGTATGTCATGTATTCTGACCAATTTGGGTACAAAGTGGGTTTCAGCGTGCTGATGGGTCCGCTGTGACTCATGGAGAGGCCATCTCAGACTTGCTATACGCAATGACTCTACCCTCTCAGCTGGCCATAATAAAATGTAAAGCGCATAAGACTGATGACTCTTTTATCACTAAAGGAAACACTGTGGCTGATGAGGCAGCAAAGAAAGCTATCTTAGAACCAGCTGAAATGATGGCGTTAACACAACCATGGGAAGTATTTCTCATTTTTAAGTGTATCTCTCATTTGTAAGTTGGTTTGGATAAAATTGTCTGCTAAATGAATAAATGTAAATGTAAATGTAAGTAGATGTCTGTCATTCGCAGGAGGACAATGTTGAACACCTTGTGGACCTTCAGAACACTGTTGGGGTGGCATAAATATCAACTTGGATAAAAAGGGGGCAAAGAAGGAACCTGGTACGGGATTATGGCGCAGTATAGATGGAATGTGTGTGGCGCCTGCGAGGTACCTTCCACTGTTGATAAGAGAAGCTCACAGGTTAGATCACACCAATAGGGCAGAAGTCCTCCAAAACATTTAGAAAGACTGGTGGTCCCCATACCTGGCCAGTATGGTGGACAACCACCTTAACCGATGTGCACCCTGCCTGGCGAATAACCCTCGTAAGAACATAACAACCCCATTGGGCCACATCCCCCGCCAATGGGACCATTTAGACATTTAATGATGGACTACACAGACATGGGTCAAGAAAACAGGGTGGGGGGCAAGCATTACATACTGGTAGTGGAAGACCGGTTCAGTAAATGGGTTGAAGCCACCGCTACCAAAAATAAAACTGCAGCAACTGCGGCTAAATTTTTGTGTCAAGAAATTATCCCCAAATTCGGCATCCCAGACTTTTTGAATTCTGATAATGGGTCACACTTTGTGAATAACACAATCGAGGCAATCACAACCGCGTGGGGGATAGACCACAAATTGGGGTGTGTGTACCATCCCCAATCTCAGGGAATGGTTGAACATGCGAACCAGACGATAGAGATTAAATTGGCTTAAATACTTGCTAGCTCATCAATAAATTGGGTGCAAACTCTTCCAGATGAAAATGCGTTCTCAAACTAATTGTATAACGCACCTCATCCCACATGAAGTGTTGACTAGGCGCCCTATGCCCATGGCATTCACCAAAGCCCAATACGCGGGCCCTGCCCTAGAACAATTAGAAACAGAAATGCAAGAATACATGCACACTCTCACCCAGATCCATAGACATTTGTATTCACAGGTTCAAGAGTTGTGCTGAAACGAGCCGGCCCCTGAGCACAACCTGGTAGATCTGGGGGACCTGGTTTATATCAGGGTCTTCAAACGAAAAGGCGCATTGCAGGAGCGCCGTGAAGGTCCATTCCTTGTGGTGGCAGCCACCCCGACAGCCATCAAAGTTGAGGGAAGAGATCACTGGTACCACCTGAACCACTGCACCAGAGCACCAGAGAAAGGGCCCCTACAGAAAACTCTAACAGGGCAACCAGTGGCTCAAGCAGCAGTATCCCATCGCCAACAAGCAAGCACTCAGACTCACAGGCAGACATACCATCCATAGCTGAACTCCACAAGCCCCTAGCCACTCCACAAATGCAGGAGCCTGCTCCTCTCGTAGAGCCCTATCATCAACCAGGTACTGACACCCTTGACATTAAAGGACTTAGCAAGCTGGGCCTTTTCTCCTTGCCCTTCTTGAATACTCCATATGACTATGATCCTACCGCCTAAACGCACACAAGCCACCTGGCTCCCAATGATGGCCTGGGCCTGTACTGTTATGGCATTCGTAGTGCTTGGCTTGTTGCTGATCTTTGACCAATACCCTGAGAAGACGCCCCTTCCCAAGAATTTCACTGCTACCTTACCTTCTGGAGCAATCACCGCCGACAACGAACGTGCTTACCCCAAGTCTGTCAATGCAACCTGTTACAAACAAGCAGTGCGCCGCAAATGTCATGTGATAGGTATCTCCAGTTACTGTGTTAATGTCCCCCTCCATCCTAAACCCAGGGTCAGGACCACCTCACCCCAGACTAATATTATGACCAAAGCCACTCCCCCCAAAGCCATGACCAAAGCAACTCCCCCCACCTAATATTACCCCTCGGTGATCTTGTAGAGTGCCTGCAGGACCCCTATACAGAAGACTTCCTGTGCCCCACCATCTGCCTGTTTGGATCTATATCTCTCAGCTACGGCCCCACCTGGATGCGCAATATCATTTCTTCATGTCAATTCACTCCCCTTCAGACTCAGGGTACCTCTGTGATAACTGTCGTCTCTGACTCGCACCTTTTGTTTCCAGTGTGTCTTTGCTCCCAGTTCGGTGTTTATCCCTTGGGTAACCTCTCTTCCCGCTGCAATCTCACACTCCAAACGGACTCTTTCAGCATCCCCACGCAAGCTGCATGCAATAGCTCAACGGACTTCTCCTGTTCTTCGGACATTGTCAACATCCCACTCCAAGTTTTTTCGGAGGGAACCATCCCTGTTGCTGACGTTTTTTGGTATTTTGGTGGGGGGGGGGGGATCCGACAGTCTCTCCCAGGTTAATGGCATGCCCAGGTCAGGTTGGATGGCAAAACAAGGGTTCTACTCCTTCCCGACATCTCTCTGTTACCACTGAACCATACAACCCGCTCCCGCACCAGGAGGGACACAGCCTTATGGACCCAGTTTGTCAAGGATACCGATGGCATGAATTATGCGGACTGGGCGGCCAATGATTCTGTGCAATTCGATTTCGGAGGTACCCCTATGGGAATCCACAACCACTTCGAGGCCATGGAGTCGGTAGGCAACGGCTTTGCAGCTGTATTGTTTCCAGTAGTCCAGGTTATCCGCAACACTGCATGGGTGATGTATGTTTGGTACAACCAACAGCGCTTTATCAACTATACCATCGGCACCCTAGATCTCATTAGGGACCAACTGCACACTACCTCCCTAATGGCTGCTCAGAATCGCTCTTGATCAAATGCGAGCACCGGAGGAGGAGGTGTGTACTATGATAGGTCTTGAATTTTGCGCTTCCACACTAGTGTCCGAGGTGCCCTTTCCCAGGTCCTGTCTCATCTGAAAGCCCTAGAGCAGGAACACGTCGCTAATTCTGGGTTCGACTCCGACATCCACCTGCACTCATGGCTATCCTGGTTCCTCTCAGGGGATTGGATGGCCACAATGGCTCGACTGGGAGCCGCTCTTGTAGTAATCCTTATCTGTATGGCCTTGATGGTCTGCTGTGTGATCCTCTGTGCTAGGAAACTGGCCACATCAGCTGTAACTACGAATACTACAAACATCTCTGGCCAGTACATCATGTTGGGTGAGGCGTTACCGCCTCAAAGGGGGGTGATGATCAAAACCATGAGACCGGGGATGATGAGCAGCAACAGCAGTGACACCAGCGAGGAAATGCACTATGTGGACATGGAAAGACACTCCTAGGAAAGACACTCCGATTACAGCACAGAAAAAGGACCCATTTGTACAAGAGCTGATCTGAACCCTATGGGGTGAGAAGAGGATGTGATACAGTACAGGCTCTCTACAATACGTAAAGTGCTTGAGCCGAAGACAACCAGCATACAAAGAGCAGAGAGACACTGCCAACAAAGACTGTCAAGATTGTTCTTTAATGTTATATATGGTTATATATTATGTTATGACATGTGATGTGCAAAGAATTGTGAATGCTATCAGGCTAAGATATAATAATGCTGTCGAGCACAAGGTGCTGGCAGGGTGGGAATTTTTCCTCTTTAGAGGTTTTTTCGCCCACCCCTGAGTGCGAGATTTGAGTTTTGGGGAGAAGCAACACACTGTGCGATTCCGACAAATACAAAACTGTGGGCTAATAGGTCCAGTTGAGAAAGATAGGGACGTGTAGATCCAATCAAGTAGTCACAGTAATGGCCACGCATACGTAGACTAGTGGTTTTAGTAGTAGTAGTAGTAGTAGTAGTAAATATTTAGAAGAACTTAGTTAAGCAAACATTAAACTTACTAAATAAATGATCAAACTTTAACTTACTAATTGATGTAGGTAGAATGTATAATCATACGTAGATTCAAGGTAGTTAGGTACAATATATACATATATTTAGAAGTAAGGAGTATGGCTAGGTACATCTACATAGGTCCAGTGCAAAATGGATGTAGGGGGGCCCGGAGATCCATTCTCCAGTTACCAATCTACCATGAAGCCCTGGGGCACACAACACTTGCACGTCTCCCACCGGGTCTACAAACTCTCCACAGTGCCCATCCTCATCAGTGTAGTGTGGAAGGGGTCAGTGTAAGGGACCCAGTTGAACAATCCATCAATTAGTAAGGAACGGTAATGGGGTGAAGAAGAACCAGTTTTTCCACAGATACCCTCTTAATTGAGGTAGTTGGTGAGGCTTTAAAGTCTCAAAGGGAGGAATGTTGTATGTAAAATATACATAAAATAAATACAAGGGTCACAGACCGACTGACCAAGCATGTACATCATATCGAGGTTTATAAGGAAGGCGGGTCGGGGCCCAGAGCAGAGAAAGTGACATCATCCATGTGTAAAACATAGCACACACACATAATGGGCACACACACACCCACACACTGCAGTCAAGGTCAAACATGGAGAAAAACATGAACACACACAGGCCTATGTCAAGCACACACACATACAGTAGGAAACACAGAACATTATAAAAATAAAAAAGAGTTTTAAGATATTATAAGGATAATATAATGATATTATGAAGTATGGAATGCAGAAAAGGGGTTAAAATACTTGCAAGCAGTATAACCATATTTAAAACTGAAATATAGAACAAATAAATTATAAAATCAGAAATACAGCATAATGGGATCAGAGACAGGAAAAAAAGTCTCAATGATGAAGTAGAAAAATACAGACTCCTTAAAAATAAGAGAACACTAAGGCCTCATTAGAAGAAGAGAACTGGGTCAAAGTACACTCACGTGATTAAGGCCTTGGATTGTTATGGTTTAAGGATTGTTTACTTTTCTATAGTGTCTCTAACCAGCTAGATCTGAAAACTATGGTATTGTGATAAGGAGCTTTTTTACGACTATGGGATGTTCCTGAAAAGTGGAGGTATATAAGAGCTCCCATCTAGGGTGTATTCTCACCTCAAAACCAGTTATCCTAGATCTAGGCTCTAGCTCCACCATGATCCTGACACAGATAAAGTTGTTACTGAAGATGAATGAATGAATGTTTTGTTTGGATCTGCATAAGATGGTCAAACAAATTGGAGAGACAATGAAGCCTCTACATGCGCTCCATTAATTGTTTCCTCCCTCCTCACTATCCTTTCATCCATCCTCTCCCTGCTCATTATCTCTCTATCCATCCATCCTTTTCTAAATGTTCACCCCAATCTTTCTATCCATCTTCTTCTTCCAGCTTACCATCCTTTCATTCCTCTTGACCTGTTCACAATCCACTTACAATGCAAATAGAATATAGAATATGCATTTCCAAAGTATGAGTATGATGAACAAATACTGTCACATTGTGGTCACAAGCACAAACGACATGCCCTTTGATTAAAAAGAAAAATGTTTTAAATTTTGTTTAAACTTATGGCATGAAGATAGCAATATCACACCGATAATCAATAATGTGTGTGTGTGTGTGTGTGTGTGTGTGTGTGTAATATGGGTTGGAAAAATTGTACAAGTAAAATTATATTTATAATGTATTAGAATGTGCAATTATATTTGAGCACTCACATGCGTTCAACTGCGAAATTCGATTTTGACTGACAGTGGACATGGGCAGAGAGGAGTCCTTTCTTTTAATCTTTGTGTGAGCAAAAACACTGTTCTAACACTATTGTAATTCATATTTATTTTTGTGTTTTCCCTTCAGTACTTTTTATGGGCTCTTTCACCTTGCCAGCTGTAATATTAGGATTAGAGAGACCTCATCTTCTATAATCTGTTGCTCCATATATATATTGTTCAAGGGGGCCGAATACTTTCACAAGGCACTTGAATACAGTGCCTTGTGAAAGTATTCGGCCCCCTTGAACTGTTTGACCTTTTGCCACATTTCAGGCCTCAAACATAAAGATATAAAACTTTAATTTTTTGTGAAGAATCAACAATAGGTGGGATACAATCAGGAAGTGGAACGAAATTTATTGGATATTTCAAACTTTTTCAACAAATAAAAAACTGAAAAATTGGGCGAGCAAAATTATTCAGCCCCCTTAAGTT